>JNDP01001120.1:0-17419 GCA_000696975.1 Apophysomyces trapeziformis B9324 | reverse complement strand
TTCCCGCTTCATGTACTGTTTTCAGACACATTAACATCTGAAGAATAATATCATATTTCTGATAAGCGGTAAGACGATGATGCGAGTGCAGATGACCATAATCCTTGAGGGTTACATGATACCTACCGTGAATCAGCTTTCTACGGGCCATATGCAATGCATTCCATACCTGTCCATAGATAATCCAACTATATCACCCTCGTCATTGTACAGTACTTCTTTTATTTGAGCCATCCGTGGCAAATTCCTTAGCTTCCTATGGTGGTTTACCGCTTTGTATCAGTATTTTCCCCGTTTGTTTCATCGGCTTACATCAAACAAGCAATTTCTGTGACACGCTGATACAATGTCATATTCCTAAACGTCTGGACTACTACGCTTCCAGCAAAGTACACTTGCTTGAAAAATCCGTCCGAATGGGAAATTTCCCAGTTGATATCCTTGTATCTTTCTGATATGTTATGCACGCCAATGCCTTTCGAATAACATCCTGCGAACCTCATGAGAGGGCTGGAAATCTAGGAATCATCCATGAGAGACTTACTGTTCAATAATTTTTGCCACACTGTGTGCATGATTTCTGGCGTCGTCTTTACTCCTTCGATGATCTTCACGCAATTTATGCCAAACTGAATCGTAACTGCAGGCTTTGTTTCTTGTTCTATACTTTGGATGTCCTCCTTTTCATACTGGATATCTCTAGCAACCTGGAGATATGTAGGCTTTTTGGCTTCCACTTTAGGCTCTGTCGCTGCAACAGACACCTCCGTTTCATCATGTATGTCAGGTATATGGAAAATGGTCTGGATCATCTTCCTCAAATACTTGGTTCTGTCATTCAAATTCCCGTCCTCCTTTTCGGCAGGATAGGATATTCGAAACGGCGCAAAATGGACATCAAGACACTCGCGCTTGATCGGTTCATTGACACAGAAGGCTATGCACTCCATGATTCGCAATGGTCTCAAGTATGCCCAGCCGCCTAAACAAGAATGCCTGAAACGCTCATCTAGGAATTTCATATCATGCATAGCATGAATTTGGACAGCTAAGACGACATCGGTATCGACGAGAAAGCGGTCTTCTGCGTTATAAGTCACCCGTGTGTTGTATAGAATGGCGTATAATGCACCCGGTGCTCCTCTGGCAGTCGCATTTTTAGAAACATAGAGACGGGGTATAGGGTCAAAATAGTTTGAGGGATTTCTCCTCATCTGTTCAACTGCCTCGAAGAACGGCCTGTTTAACTGCACAATAGGTAATTCGTCGTTTCCAAAGTCCTGTCCACGCGGTAGCTTCTGCTCTCCCATGTTTATTGACGGGACGACGTATACCACTCTAGGACAGAAATAAACAAGATGAGCTTTCTAATTTTACTAGTTATTGTATGCCCTGCCTGTTATTAATGAACAACTCATCTGCTGAGATATCAGTAGGATCTAACTCTTCCGCAAGTCGTTGTGTTGGATCGAATGCATACTTTTCAACTGCGTACCAGTCTTGGTATCTAACGTACTCTTGCGTGAGCCTATCGCGGTTCTTCCGTTCCTTTCTTAGAGAAAAATCCTGAACAGTACCTAATTGGCTCTTTTAAAAGACGCACTGTCGCATAAAACAGCTCTTCTAATCTCTCTGCATCTTTCATACAGGAATTCATGTCTCGACTGCAGTCCACAGCACTGCTCCAAACTAGTTGTATGTCTTGCTCAAACTGTGCAAAATTCGTGTATTTTCCTCGCCAAACATTTTTTTCAACGGCGGATAAATACAAGCGAGAAGACGTCTGTTCACGGTACGTGGAGTCTAATGAAGGAGCAGGGCCAAAGAACGGCCAGCAATCCACCGTCGAGAATAAAGTATCGAGTACGAAACGATATAAGCGAAGGAACAACGGTGTGAGCGCAGCGGGTGGATTGAACTGTACATTAGATAAGTCATAAACACCATCCCGATACTTTGCACAGGCGAACGAATTGTTATTCCTGCTTAGACTAAGACCTTGCACTGTCATTACGTCCTCTGTACGTGTTGCTGCAGGTTGCATAATAGTACTCCTTTGATTCATCGTGGCTGTAATGATCCGCTGCAAAGCTACCAGATCACCATTGGAAATTTGTGAGCCAAAAGTGTCAGCTACGGGTTTGTCCCCCGAGGTACCGAGGATCATTGATGTCATCAGTAGCAGCATAGCAGGAGGTAATGATTGATGGACATCGGTTGATGACGGATTGTGAAGATCGACGGTTGGTATATCGTCAGGTTCTACTGGTATATGGAGCGTACGGAATATCGCTAACGTTAGACGTCGTAGGTTTTTGATATCCACTCTGGGTTTCGTTGAGGTCTCATACAGGGCCAAATTGATCTGTGCGGCATCCGGTGCGACCATTGTGTTACCTTGGTGCTGGTTTCGCTGTTTTGGAATGTGGAGATGCAATCGAGGTTTCAAAGTGCTGATCTCCTTTCCACTATTGTTGTTCCCGTGCCTGGTCGGTAGTGCCTCTTCTGGAAACAAGTTTCGCCCTGTTTCAATCGGAGGATTATGCTTATGCTGATCTGAAGAATAACTCGACTCATCCGAAAAGCTTGGTTCATCCAGCAACAAGGCCTCAAGAGCTTGCTCTTGGTTCGCTAATGACAATGATGTGTAGTCTGTAAAATATTGAAATGAATACTGTACTTTTAATCTGAAAAATCGTCGTTCTTCTTTCTTTTTTCTTTTTTTTTTTTTTACCTTGTCCTAGCTCATCAATGTTTTCATAAAGTAATTGATCTACTTGTTCTAAAGACAAGGATACCGCCGAGGGATAACCTATACAGTTTGTTTACGTAGGTTTGCATCCAATTGGATAAGTTTTCAGCTTACTCTGTTGATACTCGGTCATGCTTTCACGTAGCAGACGATCGATTTCTTGCTCAAAATCATCCTGTAGATTGTCACTTGTTGTTGGCAGTGGATTGTCCATTCTAGCTTCGTTGACGTAGCCTGTTCTATCGCGCTTCCATTCAAGATTGATATTATTTTGATGAGTATTTGGGTTCATAAAGAACTTCTGGCTTTCATAAGTGTTCCAATCCTGCATGTAGCCAGGTTGTTCTTAATCGGGATAGTGGCAATGAGAGGGCTTTTTTTTACTGTCTGAGTATCAGGTGTCGTACAGAAAGTTGAAGTGAAGGCTATTCCGTTGGTAATCTACTTTAAAACACCAGCATTGAATGCCATTTTGTCTCCATTGAGCATTCAAGTGTACAAACCAACCTCTTTATGATATATATGTTCTGCTTTTTTAAAGTTTGCCAAACCTAGACGAAGAAGGTGCCGCTTTATTTTTGAAGAGCCGCGAGAACAAAAAATTAAAGAAAGGCTTTCTTTTACACAATCGTCTGAGAAGTATTTCGTATTGGCGAATAGGAAAGCTTGACTTTGGCTGAATATGAATTTTAAAAGAATCCCCAGCTTGGGCTCTCGGTCTCCTCAAATTAAAGCCAGACTTGTTCTGTTAAAATATCCTGTTATTGTACCGTTTATTGTTATCATATTTTGCTCTACTCTATAACAAATTATGCGTCCATTGAAGGAGCAACTTTGCGCTAAACAATAAGACAATATGCCTCGTCAGTGAATGAGCTATGCAGGCAGTACATTTTACGTACATGAACGATTTTCTCTAGTGGAGACAAAATTCATTCAAATAGCGTAAATATAATTCGTGGTTAGCAAATAGAAGGATATGCTGGAAATCTTTTTACTTACCCCCGAAGGGTATCCCAGTAGACGGCTGTGGCGCCCACGCCGTAGCAAATCCATGATGGCGTGGGCCCAAAAAGGAAATGTCTGGGAATGCTGCATCTGGCACAAGAAGCCCACTCACCTACCTGATAGAGAATATTTTGCTCGCCTGCGTCGTTAGGCTACAGAAGAATCAAAATTAATAATCATTGTAGCAGTTTGTCTGGTTTGTTGTCTTACAGTTTTGCTGGATTTCATCTGTCCGAAATCATCCGATGTCTCAAGTTGTCTTGAATGTCTGGAAGCATATGTTACCTTTGCTTTCAGAGACGGATAATTGCTGCAGTTGACCAGAAGAGGAGTATATTGTTCAAGATCTATTGTTTTATAAGGTTAAATGGCTGCATAATAACAACTACATCCAATGTTGTCGTACCTTGTTTCATCCAATACTTCTCTTGAATGATGCCTTGTGCATAATTTTGTTCCAAAATTCTCTGTATTCTCTGGAAGAAATTATGTTACTGAACAATAAGTTTTGTAGTGGTGGGAAATTACCTTCTATTGAAAGTTCAGTATGTCATTCCATATGTTTATGATTTCATAGTTGGAAAATTGATCTACCATATTGGAATCATGCAATTAAATAAACTTTCAGACGTCTGCGCACTTTGACTTAGCAGATACTTTTATAATATATTGGATTGACAGAGATATCAATAGACCACCTACTTGAATATGTGGTAAGAGATAAGCCAAAAGAAAGGATGAAAAAGCGTAACACATCGTTATATCAATGGAGGGACGCGTCATGATATGACGTGTTAATGTTGAGGCTTTCGTGAAAATAGGAAAATTGTTGTCATCCGATGTCATAAAACAAGCTGCCGTAAAATATGATCTACGGGGAAATGGAAGCATGGTATGAAGAAGCACTGCCATGTTCACTCTTGATGCAACATATCGATGCAATGTTTTTTTTTTTGAATTGAATTGACACTTGTTACACGCATGAACTAGCTAACATTTTTGGTCAATCGACCGACAGTCGGAACTCTACCCATGGTACCGTAGTAGGCCATCCACCAGCTCATCTATTGTTCTTAACCGACCGGAAACCCTTCCTCAGCCAACGTAGACAGCGAGAATACAGTAACATAGATGAATCCATAGGTTATTCTTGTTCTATTCCATTTTTCATTTTTTGAATGACTATTGTCGTAAAGCAGTAAAAGCATGCTACGTCATTGTTATCCTTATCTTGGATCTTAGCAAGATTTGGACTACGTACAGTGAAAGTGTGGCTCCTTTTTTGAACCTCGAATACACCTCTGCAGCACTATATCAGCGTCAAATTTTATCTCCCGTCAGCGCAAAGTATCTTATAATTGACGCAAATTGCACAACAAGTTATCTATGTTTTCCTTTAGTTGTCCAGGATGGTAATAAATTGTTTATAATCATAATCTGAACAAAACAATAAGCTTTCATTTCTTTCTTCCAATGGGTTTCAGCCTTTCTATTTCCTTGTTCATTGTTTACAGTAATGATGCTTGAACAATTTGTTGGAGTCTAATGCTTACTCCACTTTGCATCTGGTATAACTTTAAGAGCTATGGAGATAATATGTGTAGATTCAACGGCCATTCTTTATTCAACCAATGCCTCAGAGACGCTAATGTTTTGATATCCCTCAGGAATTAAACTTTACCATATAATTGCACTAATAAAACAATTTGTTGGGATACAATCTACATACGACTGCTATTTCCTTTCGAACATGTTTTGATTTATTGCCAGGATGAGTAATTCTGTGTACTTGGATTACCTAGCGGCAAAGTCGCTTCAGCTTATATGTATCCTAGCAAATCTACTAAAGATGGTTAACGGAAGGCGCGAGGAAGAAGTGATAACAATAGTATTCACCTGAGTGATACCTGGCACCACGTGGTATCCACATGGTAGTAAAAAGTTCTCGCGCTAGGTTCGACGTCGCATCCTGATGAAGTTGCAAGTGGCTCCGATTACACTAAACTGCACCTGAGGTTACTAGTGTCACAAATCGTGAGTGGTCTGGAAAATAGCCATTATGAATTCGTCCTACATGGTGCGCAGACGAATAGGTAATGCATGTGTCCAAATGCGGAATATTGACTCTTTAACTAGAACCTAAAAATCGACCCAGGAGATGAATAGGCAGCAAAAGTACTTGTAACGCATGTATCGCAACTTTCAAAAGAGAACAAAAGGGCAATGAAAACAGCCTGTTGCGGGGAGTAGAAAGAAGCAAGAGGGGTATATCTGGGTGTGTCAGCAGTTAACTATCTCTCGGGGCTCCCAGACTATGTCTGTAGCCCTAATTTTTTTTATTATTATTAGAGAAACGATATCATATAAGTTGTCTCACTTACGTGTCAGACTAAGTGACAAGTTGGCAGTGTCTTACTGCAGAGCTGTTCTGGACAGCGCTTCTGGACGAGATGCAAGCTGGCAACTGGACTGGATGTAACGGACAAGTATGTCACGAATGTTTCTTCCAGCGTTGACATCTCTGTTCCAGAACTGTTTCAACAATTAGTTTTGCACTGATGGTTAACCATTGTAACTTACGAGAGGCGTCGTCACTTGCTGCCTATCATACTCGCACTGGGGACACAGCCGGATGGGATAGACGATGTTGCGATAGTCACTTCTTGCTATGGTCGTGTTAGAAGAAGGAAGGATTCAATAATAACGACATACCAAGTATGCGCGTAGACGGACATTGACTAGAGACATGCAAAGGCTCTTCGTTATCGCCAAGGCAATATTGATGTTTGCGTTTGTCATGTCGGCGTCGATATTTTTTTTCTACATATCAGTTATTGTTAATTAAGGAACACAATGACTTTGCTTGTCGCGAGTAAGCGTACCTATGATTGCATACTTGGAGGTTATGATCTCGGAATTCGACAGTATCATGGTGACATACGCTGCAGACCTTTGAGGCTTTGTATTCGTCTACGCACAATACAAGACATCTACGAGCCAACACTTTCCGGAAAGTCTACACAAGTTTAACTGTTAGCTAAAACAGTTACAGCAATAGACATCAATCTTACCTTGACTGGCAACGGGCCATGCTTATGATAGCCACCTGTACCCCAAATCGGCATCTCCATAAGTAATAAAAATTCGCCGTTGATCGCGTTGCGTACATCCCTGGCTACGGTGATGCTGCTGGCGTTTTCTTTTGCGGGCTCTTTTGTTCGTTTTCACTACATCCTGGATAGGAGGCTTACAAATGTTTTAGATTGCAAACGACGGATACCGTACTTCGTACTAATTGATAACTTACAATGCTTGTATTGGGATAAAATCCCGCGAGTTGGTCAGCAATGACATGCATAGTCTGTTGTCTTGAAGACCACTCTAGTGCACGCCGCTCACGATGACGATAGTGGTGATTAAATGAATCCACCCTAGAATAAAAAAAAAGCCTTTAGTGCAACCTGCCCTTTAATAATGCATCGCGCCTTACGTATGCTTTTCAACAAACTGAGCTGCAAGAAAGTGTTGAAATCCCTCAACGGACGCGGTTGTACTTGGATGTTGGGCTAAACGATCATAGACATCTTGCATATTTGCTGCTGCACGGTTAATTAGCTCTATCTGTAGACTCCAATTAAATTTCGAACTAGATCTACAAATACATGTTACTACGTAGGATGCTTATACAGTCTCTTTTTTCTTACTGGTAATATCCATTTGTAACAGTGAACGTATGTCTTTCTCGTGCTGCCCTGTCATGCAAATGATTCGCCGTATCAACAGCAGTGACAAGGGAACGAATACCTATATTTTCTGTTATAGCACCTACGGTATCTTTTATCATTTGTAACATACCTGGATCAACGCCTACTATTCGAGTTTGTTGAGGACCTAAATCACGAGCAGCGGTTAAACCTGTTGGTTCCTTTTCCAAATGGTATATGCCACTTTGAAGGCTGGACACGTCCTTGTTTCTTGGCAAACATTGGAATTCCAATTTCGACGACGGGTACGAGGCTGTAGTGTAAATATTAGCCGCCAATCTCCTTGCTTTAACGCCTATAAAGGATTGTTTTTTTTTTTCAGCGCCTACCTTGATTAGGTTTCCGTGACTTGAACCGGACTGACACCATCATACCATCAGTCTCGAAGCCATAATCAAATTCTACTTCCGGAAGCTGGTCGTTGTTTCTCCCTAGTATTATTCATTAGTCAGTAAACTCCTATTGAACGGACAATCATATAACGAATGCCAAACCTTGTATACGACGGCGGCGAGGTATGACACGGTCAAGGCAAAAGAGCTCTTCCCAGAGTCGTTCACGGTAGATACCATTTTTGTGCGCGTTTTCAAAACTCTTAAAGCTATTTAACGGGTTCTTTTCCACAAGAAATTAGTATTCATATTGCTAGCTAAATAATCCTCCCGATTGCTTACTGCCAACTCTTCGGACAAGTCATGTGCAAATGATTGTAGCACCCAATAAATGACCGGATAGGTTACAGGAACGTAAGCTAACCAAATACATTATCTATATCAGCCTTTGAATTTGAACATTGGTTAGTCAATACCTATTTGGTCCTTAGCAAGGGGTAATATTGACCATCCTTTGCCTTCCCTAGCATTTATCTCGCATAGCATCCACCATGAAAACCGTAGCATGCCTGGTGGCAACTGTTGTTTTTCTTCATCACTCATATCAGCAGTAATGTCAACGTCGACAAAGTTTTCTACATAGACATCGCGAAACTCACTAGACAAGTAAATTTTATGTGAGCGATCATGCACCCAAGTTGTTCAAGTTACGCAATAAATCTATCAACCACGTACTCGTAAAACTCCTGAAGTTCAGCAACAGCGTCCCTCATTCAACATTGTCCAGGAGTCATGATCAAAGTCAACAAGCTTTAGTATTCCTTGAGTGCACCGGGAAGCTAAAATTTCAAGATAAAGTACATAATGTAAGTCCTTTTCAAACATATAGCGGCATGAGGCGATATGTACCCAAGCTTTTTACACTTTGATCTCGATTTGGCGGATGACGCTCGAAAAGGTCTGAGAAATAAGCCATAAACGTTCTAACCATAGGTTTGCAGATTTGTCGTAATGTGCAAGAAGGTGTCTGTGAAACAGATAAAAGAACAGTCAACAACAACTTGTTTCGGATCCGTCGTGTTATGTACGTACTGGCAACCATTTTCCCGGCAAACGAAGGTGCAAGGTCTCTTAAAAGGGCGGTTACTGTAGGAGGTATATAAAGCTCTAAAAAACGTTAAGTATTCTAATGGCTGTGGTACAGGCATTATATGTATATACCTTGCTGTATCTGTGCATCCCTTCTGCATGGTTCGTAATAGCTCTCAAATGCTTGACGCAAATCGAAACACCATCGAGAGTTTGACTGTCACAGAAGAAAAAAGAAGTTAGACTACAAAGTACATAAAATTTTTAGTAGCAACATACAAAAGCCATTCGGACATTGTTACTGGGATCGCGTCGCAGGACCATCTTGAATGCCGCCGTATAGAACTGCTCCTCTAAAACAGGAGGGAATTGTTCAAACCCACCTTCGAGCCAACGTCGAATATGTAGATTGATTAAGAAAGTAGCACATTGCCGAGCTGTAGTATATTGTTCAGCAACTGAACGAAATGTATCCTAGGGTGACGGTTCAGTTAGTATTTGCAGAAACGATGCCTATAATATAGAACGAAGAATCCAATACCCTTAGCGGTTTGTAATCTGGACGCAAAAAATTGCAGAGTTTAAGTTTCCTAACAAACGAATAGTCCCGACCAGGTAGGTGCGTAAGAGGAGTGTTCTGATAACCATATCGTCTTCTGCGGAGTGGCGGCCCCTTCGGTCCACTTTCGCCGCTCATATTGTTTAGTTTTAATGGAAAGAAAAGAGGTAGCTTTTGGACGTTCTTTTAAACCTTTTGATGTTGAATGAGACAATGAATTATCAACGGAGCTATGCTGCTCCCTCCTTATGGATAAGGTTCCTTCAATTACTTTACTAGACTGTTTGTACTACGGTAAATTATGGTTACATCAACTGTCTTTATGTAGTTGTTAGCAGCTGTTTTTTTGGTACCATCTATATAAATCAGCTTAGTTGCGGAATCTACTAGATTAGAAACATCTTTTTCTTCGTATTTATTGAATCTCTGACAGTGGATCCAAGTAAAGACCATCATGTGAGCAGGTTTTTTGTTGAATTTAATGTTAGCATCTGAGGATATTATAAGCTTTGGTTTTCTTTGTAATCTTTTTTCTTTGTCTCATCACATTGACTTAGCATATTATATTCCATTTATAGTATATATGGATATGTTATTGATATAGGTATGTTTTGTTTCCTTGGGAAAAGAATTGAATAATCCAAACAAAAACGTGAGGCTGATATAATTGCACTGGATTCAAGCGCAACTGTGAGTTCAATCAAAAGGGGCTCGGAAGATAGATCCGAAAAGAGCTATGCACATAGCAGGCAGGCTTGCCTTGAGCATTGATTTGCTTAATGACAGTTTTGCAAATTTTTCTAAACACAAATTTTACTGCTTCTTGAGGATCTTGAAGTGACTTTTGAGAACTCATATCCTGTTGTTTTACTATGCGCGCATTCAGTGTTCCTGAACATGTTTTTCGGGGAACGAGATATTCCACGCAATCACTTGCAACTAGATTTAAAAAAGTAGCTAATAACTTTTAACTGCCCTGCTTTCCACTCATTTTATACAGAAACTAAAATAAAAACTGTCTTATAACTATATTAATTGTCCCATTCGACTGAATGATTAACAATGTTATAATACGTTCTGCAATTGGGCGGGCTGCCTTTCAACGTATTTTATTGAGCTAGCTCATTTGCTGGTCGGTGATTCTTTTGATTTTAATCGCGAATTTCATTGGCCAAGCGGCCAACAGACACCGTGAGCATCTCTCGGTTTATTTGCGGAATTTGAAATTGTAGGTTCCCTATGATGTAACGTCAATACGCTCTATTGTTTTCTTTTTTTTCTTTGGCGTTAGTCCCTCTTTCTTTCTGCAAGGCCATTCGATGTATGTCATTCTGTTCAAGGACATTGTATTTCTAGCAGCTTTAGCTTCTATACTTAGTAAAACCTAGCTGTCAGAATACCAACAAGCGAAGTTACACAAAGCTTGCTTGTATGTTCTGCCACGACCGTCCCAAGTACTGCAGCACTGGATGACCCTGCAGGAAAGTTGGGTAACAAAAAAAATTTGCTCTTTGGCACAATGCCTTGCCGCAGAAGTTAAAAGCAAACGGGTATGTGAAAGAAAAATTAATGTGCAAACTTACGATTGATCTACTTACCCAGAGACAAAGAGCAATTCGTCTTAATTTACGAGTTTGTCTTTTCGATGCTTGTGTTACAGCCATGATTTGGGGTTGGTTAGTGATGCATGCGCAACAGTCAACAAGCACCATGCAAACTGACCAGAATTTCCAGAAAATGGGGAAATGACTAGACTGAGAAGCATTTCCACATACGAAAATGCTCATACTTTTTTTTATATATATAAAAATTACTAACTACAACAGCTACAACTATTATTTACGCTAAGCGGTTTTAAGGATAGCCAATTCTCTTCGTAATTCAGCTTTTTCTCGTGCCCAACCGGCCTCTCTTTCTCGCAAAGTGGTAATGTAATCAAGAGCTAAAGAAGAGGGGAAAAAAAGGCAGGTGTTCCAATTTAGTAAAGATCGCCCTTATCAAGGCAGAAAAGTAAACAAAAAAAAAAGCGACTTACTTTTACTCAGAATTTCCCATTTGCTTGTTTTCAGTCCTTTGTCGAGTGGTAATAAGTCGCGCAGTTCGTCAAATAGATCTTTCATTTCCTTGCGTCGTTTACGTTCGGCAAGTTTATGACTGACACGTAACTCTGGTGACCGAGAGTACATTTGACTTCCTCTTCTGGGACGTTCGGCGGTCGAGGTATCTTCTTGGTTGGCTTCTTGTTGTGTACCAGGCGATGAGTTCCCGGAAGATGGTTCTTGAGCTGATACGGCTATAGAATGGCGTCGTGCAATAGGGTCATCCAGCATAGCCGAGTTAGAAGGATGAATCATGGGGTTATTATAAGAGAAGTCATTGCCGGTAATATGTGAAATGGATGGAAGAGAATCACGTCGCCATGGAGACGGTGTGTTTGTTGAAGGGGCAGAAGAGGGAGGTAGGAAACGACCGGTTAGATCAGAACGAAGATCCATGTGGGATGGACGAATGGCGTTAGCACGATGAGAAGGTGATGAGGGTGGTGAGTTTCCCGACAAGGGAGACGGTGACGGTCGGCAGGTAGCGTGCAGAGCAGGATCGGTCATTGATCCTCTTCTGGAGTTTGAAGGGCTAGGTGTGCGGTCGAGGTAAGGATGGTGGCGGAAAGAAGAAAGGGGATAGAGTGTACGTGAGTTTGGATCCAAAGAGGGTCTTCGGTCTGGTCTTTGGTCCATGGACGCAGTTTTTTCGGTATCATTTTCGAGGGGTGGCGTAGAATAATGGTTGGCAAGGATCATCGTAATATTATTAGTAAGTAGTTTTTCTTTTTTGTGGTTTCAATAGGGAAAAGAAGAAGACAGATAGAGAATACTGAAGAATGAGATAGAGCTAGTAAGAGAAAAAGAAGAAACAGAGAGAGAAGAGAGAAGAAGAGAGAGAGAGAGGGGGGGAAGGGGAGGAGAACAAACGGAGAGAGGAAGAAAAAAAAAAAACAACCTGCGAATTTTCCATCTCCGCTGAGAATCGAAGCACGTGTTGCTCGTTTTTTCGCCACATGGCACCCTCTGTTCCTCCCGATATTGCAATAAGGAGTAAACCGTCCTTTCCCACACAATCCTTCTCTCGTACTTTATACGTAGTCACCCCCTGCTTTCACATGTTCAATCTCTTGACATGCTTATCGAAGAAACATAAAGGCAAAAACACGTGTCCGGAATTAGGCATTAGCTACTCCTTTGTCGCGCTCGAACAAAAGACCCGATACCTTGAGATTGGTAGGACGGAGATGTTCCGTATAAAAAGAAGAGAATGGGACTCAATTACCACATCAGCTGTGATTGTCGATCGAAAAAAAAATTTCCTGTCTGTCTCTCAGTCTCTCAGGAGACACTCCGCTAATAAGGCCGATGTTGGGTAATCTTTTGTCGCCTTGGTCCCCGCATCTCGTCTGTGTTGCGTAGTGCTAATCTCTGCTTCACAAACTAAATTTTATAAAACAATTACCTTCTATCGTTTCTGACCGTATTTGGTAGAAATTTGATTTAACAAGGTCATAACTAACCTTCGGATGGAAAAGAGAGAAAACAAAGTTGTAGCTTTTTAAGTTGTTTTTTGTTTTCTTTCTCAACGCATGGCGCGATGAACAGAATTTAATGGGAGACCACATGCTTTTCTTGGCGGGATCTTAATTTTGGTCGCCACGCTTTCTCCAGGCATCGAACTTAATTAACACCCTGTGACCTTTCGGTATACTCCATCTTCAAATAATTACACATAGTATAAATCCCAGTCAAAGTGTAGAGGTCCACTCGAAAAGAGATGCCAGTTCACCATAGAAATCCCCTTCTCCTTTTGAGGAACGAGTTCCTTTTTCCCACCTTAAGAAAGTTTATTTTCCGTCCCAATAAAAATGATTGCATGAATCTGTCCCTGAATATCTGTACCGATGCGTTGCAATAGACTCTTTTGTTCTTTTTGGCGGCTGATCATTCATTTTCCTTTTTGACATGGTTGGATCATGTCAGTTATTTATGAAAAAAGCACTACTCATAGATTGAAATGAACACAAAAAAAAAGGTTCCCAATTGACGGAGCTTCTTTTCCCCGGTTTCTTCGTTGGACCTCTCTGTTACATACAACGGTATTTTCAGTTTCCGAAGCGTGGGAGTAAACATACTATCTCAAACATCAAAATGGGCTGCGTAAGATATTAATCGGTATTGCCCGAATGGGCTTGCATTGACTTCTTTTGTACTACAACCCTATGACATTCCTTTAGAATCGCTCATATTATCTTCAGCCTTAGTAAAAAAAATTCCCAGCTTGCTTTTATTTTTGTTTCGGTCTACAAAAAATGCAATGCAAGTGGTGTACATGCGGGGAGTACATCGATAAGGACAATGCTATGTTAGCTGATGATTTTGGCAGAAAAAAAATGGGAGTTTGAAGGTTTAATTGGCTGGAAAAATAAGGTTCTGGACGTTTGATTGGAAGAAAAAGAGGGATTGATTGGATGGCAACGATTACTGTTGAGCTGAGAGAGAAAAAGAAAGCGAGCGAGGCCCAAAGGGCCGAGCCGAGGGCTCCTATGAATTTGAGGTGTACGTTACACGAGGGGTACCAGCGTCACTCTGTCATAAACGTGCTGTAATTAGGTCACCACCTCTTGAGCTAAGCTTTTAGAGAGACACTTACACACGCTGCTTATTTTTTTACTCGCTGTAAATAAAGCGAAGCACAAAGCGCCGAGACCAGTAGCCAGCAAGCATCCCTCTTTTCATGATGCCCAAGGGCTAAGCCGGTAACTGGTACTATTTTATGTCTATTGCAAGGAAGGGATAGTGAAAATCTGCGTTATTGTAAGCCGTTAACTAGATATATCGATGAAAATAATGCATTGAGAATTCTTGGGTGTCATATACACTCCAAAAAATCGACAGTTGTATAGGATGAATGAAATCAATGCTTTACTATGATTGACTTAGTCGTGTTTTAATATCTCTTGCGGCGAACTAAGACGGAAAAAGTAATTTATCACAGATTGTTCCTGGTGTCAGCCATGACAGAGCAACACAGGGCTGATGTTAGTAGGCTACAGCCTCATAAGCTGTGTCTCAAAGTTGGTCAGTGTGCTGTGCTTTATCCGTAGGCTAGCTGCTCAAATTGCTCTCTCTTTTTAATAGTATGTGCCGATTTATTGTAGACTTATGCCTCATTCTGAAGGCAAATATAGCCGTTGGTGTACGAACCTGTCAGATCGCCTATATTCGGATCATCGGTATGTCATCTTCAGATACTGACCCTCTTCAGTTTATTTTATGCCATTTCTCCAATAAATATGCATTTTCAAAACAGTTCGTTAATGGAATGCATCAAAAGTTTAGGTAAAATATATGCAAAATTTCAAACGCTATATGAGTGTTCCGTTGGCTGAGAGGTGTTAAGAAGGAAGGAATGAGATAATATCACGAGTCACACAAGTTAACATCAGTGTTGTATTCTCCAGCGAGTGACCAGTTAAAAGAAAATAAAAGTCCATATATGAAAGGTGCGAACAGATTTTGTTGTCACTTCTTTCTATTTTTCTTCAATCCCACAATGGATAAGCATAAAAATCGCAAAAGACCTATTAAAGAGGAAGATGATGACTTCCAGCCGCCTATTATCATTCACCGCAAAACACATTCAGGTGAGCAGTAATGTTTTTATCACCGTGGCGTATTGGCAGCTAAATTGCGATTTGATTAAAGTTGGCCCCACTGCCTAAAAGAAGAAAGGAAAAGAAAAGGCTATAGACTCAGCCGATGTCGCGCAAAAGGATGCTTATCAGACAGTGAGTTCACTCCACAAATACACTGAAAGCATTCCTGAAGCAGGCACTTAACTTTTTCCCACGCTTCCAGGATCTTGCTTACAAGTTCTCGCAGGTCCATCGTCCGTAAAGAAGTCAAAAGCTCTGATCAAGGCTGAAAAGGCGTATGAAAAGAGAAGCGCAAAATATGAAGCAAAAGCAGAGTTACAACAAGCAAGCGTACAGGAAAAGTCGTCAAGCGGCAAGGCATTAAGATGTCCCACTTGCGGAGGGACCGGTCATCAGAGAAGCACAAGCAAATTGTGTAAAGGGCCTACCACAAAAAGGAAGCCTCCGAAAAACTCTAAGCAAACGCGAGTAATCAAAGCCTCGCTGTCAAACACCTGTCGGAGCACAAGCTTTGTTGCAAATGTCAGAGAATGTGTAAAGCATGTGCGAGACGTGACATATGCTGGGTCTCTCTTTGCCAACTTTTACTTCGTAAAGCTACTTTCCGAATCAAAAGAGATTCCCCCGATCACCCATCAGCTGTGCTACACACTTTTTGCACTAATTGCAGGTGAAGCACATAATGCCGATGAAAGCCTGAAAAACGAGTTTGCCACTTTCCAAGAGAACCTTGGTAATTTTCGAGAAAGCAAGTTCAAGTTGAAAGGATTCATGACAGTCGTCTCAAGTGCGGCCAAAGAATACAAAGAGGCGATTCGCAATCATGTGTGCGCAAACTTTCAGAAAAAGACAACGCAGTACCTGTTGATTTGCATGTCCGACAAGAACGATGAAGCCTTCTGGGAGTCGTCCACAGTGAAAGATCGCAATACTATGGCGGAGTACATGTACAAGAAGATATGCGACATTGATTGTCAATGGCCTACATCAATTGACAAAAATCAAGGCATTATAGACATATCCGAATCACTGGTGAAATTGGTTCGCTCTTCACTTGGTGTAACCACCTTAGACGAGAACATTTTGAGCGCCAAACCTCATTTGTTTTTGCCCTGTTTATTTCAAGTCATGAAGAGATTTGAGCAAAAAATTGCCATCACCGAAGGCAAACCACAAAACCATGTTTCAACAGCATACGTTCACCGGATGGTGGAAGAAGTAAGTTAACTTTGCGGTTTCTTAAATTTCGGTATATTGATCCTATTCCCGTTTTCAGCTGGTAAACACGAACCCACTATCTAAGCGACTTCGATCAAGTCTCAAGTATGCAGTTCGAGAAGCAATCAGAAAAAAAAAATCTTCGCTTCGGCTCCCAAAGAGATTTAAACCACTCCCTGAAGCCGAAATGACCAGTCTTGAATCATTTATCAAAGAAGCAATTGATGCCATTGAAAGCAAAACATTTGCTCCGGAAAAATATGCCGATCCAAAGGGAACCCGGAAGTTTTACAATGCTGCCCGTTTACACCTTTCAGATGCGACACGTTACTGTTGACAATCAAGCATTGGCACGTCTTCTGTTTCAAGCCGGTAGACGAGAAAATCAGACACCCGTACATCCTTCAGAAACTGGACGTGAGTACTTTGATTTGTTCGACATGGCCAAAATCGGTTATCCTACCTATGAAAGCCTAGAAAATGAAAAGACAATATTCTGGTAAGTCAATGGCTTTCGTATGTTGAATTACTAAAGCGCTTGAAGGGACGTCATCCGTACTGACAGGGTGGACGTGGAGTTCATATTCAAGAAGTACAAAGAACCGTTTGGCCCTAAAAAGAAACCTCTCACTCCGGCCAATCTGAAAGGCAAATACGATAACGCAGTCATCTGGGGTGTCGATCCAAAAGTTTCAAGTGTGTTTGTGGCTGCGGATGGCAACCCTTCGTCACCGCACCGAGTTCGCACAACCACAACTACCGAGTACTACTCGATCTGTGGTTACAATCGTGCAAACCAAAGGCGGAAACAGTATATGGATGCCGCGCCTGAAGCCAAAAAGTTGATCGACGATATACCGTCTCTCAAAACGACCGACCTACAGAAGTTCACTGACTCTGCGAAATATATCATGCAGCACTACGAAACGATTACCGAATTCTATAGCAGAGATCTGAGGTAGGATTGCCGTCATATTACCTGTTATGTAACGATAG
>JNDP01001119.1:0-114963 GCA_000696975.1 Apophysomyces trapeziformis B9324 | reverse complement strand
GTTTGTGGCTGCGGATGGCAACCCTTCGTCACCGCACCGAGTTCGCACAACCACAACTACCGAGTACTACTCGATCTGTGGTTACAATCGTGCAAACCAAAGGCGGAAACAGTATATGGATGCCGCGCCTGAAGCCAAAAAGTTGATCGACGATATACCGTCTCTCAAAACGACCGACCTACAGAAGTTCACTGACTCTGCGAAATATATCATGCAGCACTACGAAACGATTACCGAATTCTATAGCAGAGATCTGAGGTAGGATTGCCGTCATATTACCTGTTATGTAACGATAGTCTAGGTATAATAAACTCAAATTCAAATCATACATCGGTAGACATAAAGGAAGAGCCGAAATAGCGAAGAGGCTTCTCTCTGGTAGTAAAAAATACAACAGCGACAGTTCTCAGAATCAAAAAATGCCGAATGAAAAGAAATGGGTTGCTCATTGTCCCAACGACAAGCATGACGAAAGAAATGGGCCTATAATAATTGCTTATGACAATGGGACTTTTTCAGGCTCAATGCATGGTCGGGTGGCTGCCCCAACGAAAGCGATAGTTAAAGAATTAAAACGTCAAGCTTTTAGAAGAAAGGTAATGTTTAAGTCATGCTATTTACTTCTAATTTTTTTGTTTGACGGTCGCCAACCTATGTCTTTATGGTTGATGAGTACTTAACTTCGCAAGTATGCCCACGTTGCAGGGAAAAAAGCCTCCAAAAAAACAAGGAACGCCCGGATGCAAGTGGTCAAGAAGGCGCAGGGATACATGCTGTGTTGGTTTGTCAGAAAGAATCATGCCCGGCAATGTACTGGAACCGCGATCATATGGCTGCCATGAATATCCGAGAAATATTCTTATACATCATGAACGATAAGGATGAAAGACCACCAGAATTTCGGCGACGTGCTTCCACTTGAAAACTATAGAAGAATGACTATAGTATCCCTTAAGTTGTTAGCTGATGATTTTCTACGTTTCTCACTCATTCCATCTTTCCGCTGATTCGACCACGTGGAGCTAAAGATAGATGCATTCCCAGAACTACAGTACTGTAGAAGCTCTTAATTCCTGAGATCACCTGCAATCCGCAATTTGTGTTCCGGATTGGGCAATCAGCGAAATGAAGACAACGGTAAACTACAGAATAACCTAAACCAATCGAAGGAAGGTGCAGATTTTCAATTTTCTGTGTCACCCTACCAACCGTTTCTGTGGAAGAATGTTCTGTTATTCCGACAGTTCGACAAACGAGATTTGGCCAAGATGAAGTTCCGACCTACCCAACCGTTGCTTAGTATCAGTTGCAAGGAAACTCTATAGTGGCAGATAGTAAAGATATGCCGTTCTTCTTAAATCAGATCCAAAAAGAATAATCCTGTAAAACGCACATCTAATCTTCTGTAATGACATGGTTTGATTCAATTATAGTCATGTAAAAATCTCTCTCAGTCCTATGAACCCAACAGCTTGGTTGTCACCTTAATAAAACAGCCCAAACTTGCTGGAAGGAGAGAGGGTATGCTGCTGACTAAAAACACCCAGACGGTTATTATTATAACCGGGAAAACCAATGGTTTTACCGAATTATTGAGACACAAGACGCTCTGGTCGGACCCTATCAAGTATTTGATGGAAAGAACGTCGCCCTAATGCAGGCTGTGTGATTGTGTATGCTGCAAAAATATTACTTCTACTTAATTCATTACTGGTCTTTGAAGCGTGAATAATCCACAGTGCCGGAAATGGCTACGGCTCATGAACTCTCGGACCGGTATTTGAAAGGTAGCGGGTCATTTATGGCTCAAAGTGTTATGGCCCCTAAGAGAAAAAAAAAAAAAGAACCGTTAAAGTAGCTTCTCCTGTCAATCGACATGCATTAACCTATGTCCACGTAACAAAAATCCGGAAATATTAACCATTTTATAGGTTCTCTTCAGCTATTTAATAAACAAACGAAGCAAACCGGTCGTATGGATTCTACAAAACGCATTTCAAGCCAGAGTTTATGCCTAGTTATCTGTTCGTTGGCGCAAATATAGCATCCCGGTGCCTCAGAAATATAGCCTTTTTTTTATTTCATTTCCTTCCAGGTGACTGTGTCTTCTCACGCTTAGTCATGGTCTAATTCCCTTTACCTTTACCCGCTCCTGCTTCATCTCCATCTACCTACTTCAACCCCAATTATTTAACATGCCATTCTTCCTGACATGGTACCTTGCACAACTGGCTGCAAATCCCCTCCGGACAAAAGCGATAACAAGCGGTTTTCTATCAGGCACTCAAGAGCTGTCAGCGCAAAAGCTATCGGGAGCAACGCAGCTCGATAGGAAAATTATTCAAATGGCTGCCTATGGTAAGCAAAACGCATCCAGAGAGGGTTTATGGATATAGTTCGGCAATAACGGCGTCGTACTCATAGGACTTTTTGGTTTTACACAGGCTTACTGATTTCTGGACCATTGAACCATACCTTGTATGAAATTATGAACAAACTTTTTGCAGGCAAGACAGGTATCAAAGTCAAGGTTGGCCAGCTCCTATTTGCCAACCTTGTGATCTCGCCCATTATGAATACAGGTAAAAACAATCAGGCACAAGGACGAGAGTGGAACAGAATTCGGGCAGAAAGAGGATCTAATGATAGCTTCTCCTAGTGTACATTGCTGCCATGACGGCGTTGGCCGGCCAACGATCCGTAGCTCAGATTAAAACGGCAGTGCGAACCAGTCTCCTCAAAATGCAAAAGACAGCTTGGGTTATATCTCCATTAGTATTGATCTTTGCACAAAAGTTCTTGCCAGAACAAGCATGGGTTCCGTTCTTCAACTTTGTAGCTTTCGGTAAATTTAAACTTTATGGTTGCAGCTCGGGTAACACTCATTTTATGCATGTAGTTTTCGGGACATACTTCAACACTTTGTTGAAACGACGACGTTTGGAGGCTGAGAAAGAAGGAAAGCAGTAATAGATCAGACTTTCTTCTTACATACAGAATCTATCAAAGAATAGTTTATATTACATATATAGTCTACTGGGAAAACGGTTCGTGAGAAATCTCTATAGTTTATCGTCCTCATCCCCCCTAGTAACAATCAAGCATGTTCACGTCATCCTTTTCCGGATCTTCTGGCTCAATGGATTGTGTCATCATAGTAGGATTGATATCAAACGCTTCTTGATAAAGGTGTTCAGGATTTACAGTATCTCGGAGTCTCTCTATATCGATGGCCGCAAGTGTTTCCAAGAACTTGGTATCTTCATCGATCCCATTTTCCAAAGCACGCTTGCCCCATTTGAATTGGGAATCCTGTGGGTACTGTTCGAGAATGCTCTCTACGATCCGCAAAGCTTCAGATCGCACGAGACGCTCAATGTTAGTTGTCTATTTTTGCCTATGTTAGTGAATCGTTTCTAGAATACCCTAATGAGGTACTCACTGCCTCAACAATCCATTTGTCGCCTTCTACCACATAGAAAAATGCCCGTTCTTCAACTGGGTCAGACGATATTTGTGATTTGCTTCGTTTCCGTCGTTCAAGTTCATGAACATGTAAATGCCATAAACTTTCCAAAAGTCTACAGGTCCGTATCACGACGTCGCTATCGGCATCACACATCAAAGCTTCTATGACAGCGGGGCTTCTTGCTATTTCAGCTGCCTATCGGAAAGCTTACAGGATACTTACTTCATTGCTTCCTGAGAAGTAGATTCTTTTCCTTCCATAGCCATTCCTTCGCATGAACGATTTGTTACCAAACAGATAATGGCATCCAATGTTGCACGGCGCACAAAAGCCTCACTATCATGTAACAACCGCGGTAGTCTCTTGGCTATATCCTGTGTCAGTTGGTTTTTCTGCACAAAATGCCAGCCTTCCATATTGGTCATCAGATCCTAACAGGTTGATCAACTCAACATCGTTTTTAGTGAGAAATGTGCTATTATTACCTTTAAAACATGAAGTACAGATGCGCGCACATATGCCTCAGGGTCATTGATATGATCAAATACGAGAAGCGGTAATCTGTTATCCAATGCAAACAGAACTTTCGTGGGACAGCATGGCTATTTAGTACAAGTTAGCCGTGATCTGCATACAATGAAAATCTACTTGCTTCTTTGAAAAGCCTTCCTATGAATTCAACGATGGCATCACGAATTTGCCATTCTGTATCTAAAAGCTTTGTATTCAATGCATCTACAAGCAGCGACGACGATTGCTTTGGACGAAAACATTAGCACTAGCATTATCCATGCTATATACACACTTACCATTACAAGAACCCCCAATTTCTCGTGCCCTAAAAGTACTTCAAACGTTTCCAGTAAAATGGAAACAATGCGACAATCGATGTTGACTTCGTTTAGTTTCTGAATCATTAGGTTCATTGACTTGGATGATTATAAGAGTTAACCATAGCACAGTTAATTGAACCGAAAACAAGCTACCTTGGAACGGCCTTGATGGGTATCATACGTGGCGGCTAGATCTACGATGTGATGCAGAGATAATAGCACTAAGTTCAATGCGGCTTTCAGAACTCGTTGTTCCGAAGATAGGGAATTAATTTCCACAACAAGCAGCGCGCAATCCAGTGTATCTTTCTCCTGTCTCGGAGTATCAGATCATGCAATAGAATCTATTCTTCTTACCAACGCTGAATGAGGAAATTTGGTGATTAGAACGTGCAACGCTCTTTGAGTCAGTTGGACTAAATTTCGTTTGAAAATGATCGGTCGACGGTCTTTGTGCATGATTTTCTTTAGCTGTGCGTTGCAAATTCAGACCACGTACTGATTTGAGCCTTATAATATTACCTGTTCAAATTCTAGGGTTCCATGCAATGAAGGGTGCTCTGCGCATATTCTTGTCATATCCAGTAAAAGATGGCAACAACTGAGAGCTTCATTGGAATCTTTTGACGCAAAACGATCGAGAAGTGTAAAAGAACATTCCAGCAATGAAACAGCAGTTAATATGAAATCGCTTCTGCTAGGATTTTCGATGTATTTTGTCACCAAAACCAGCATATACTCATAAGCTAAAATTAAGAAAAAAGAGGCACAGTGTCACAGAAAGGATGTTTTACCCCATATTGCCTACCTTCTTTAGGCCCACCGGAATTTTGCTTTGCTGCGTCATCCAGAAGCACAGCCAAAGGATCCGATACCCATTCGAAAATCACAGACAAAATCTCGATCACTCTTTGTCTTACTAGGCGCTCTTGCTTATCTAAAAGACCTAACAGCCGTGATAGCTATTTTATGTGAGGCGCCGTGAGAAAAGATATCTATCATACATACAAGACGTGTCCCTGTCATGTACTTCAAAGCAGAGGCTGTCTTTGAGTTGGCGATGGCCCAGCAGAAATCCAATGAATTCATCAACAAACTTTGATACGGATCAGAGAGAAAGATGGCTTTGGTCCGGTCGGCAGGATCCATGAGGTGCGATAGTTCTTCCAGAAGTTCGATATGGGAAGGTTCTAAACTATCATCAAGAGCATGATGATTGATCAAACTGCAAAACAAGTTGCAATACTCCGAAACCACCTAAAGACACGGATAAGCATGAACTGTTTTCACCGCGCATCAAGCGAATCGTACGAATGTGCTTTGGTCCAAGAGAGCGAGAGATATCAGTTTTCTTGCTTGTTCATTATCAAATAGCCTGTGAAGAACTAGGAGTAAGACAAAAAGGAAGATGATGGTAGCTGATCGTGCATGTACCATTTCGCACCTTCTATACAGCTCGTGAAGTTTTTGCATGCTTCTAGACAAGCAAAACGCACAGCAGCATTATACGAAAGCAGCATGGAACTGATTCCGGACAGCAGAATAGGGTATTGTGTCCGTAGTTTCAGGAAAAGCCAGGAAGTTTTGGGAGCACCGGACGCAACCATGCGACCTAGTAAGCGAAAGCACACCGTGACAACCCTGTAATCTTGATCAGGCTGTTCGCAAGCCTTTTCTCAAACGAGGCGATATCTCAGTATCACAGAATAAGTGGTATCAGGACAGAAAGAGAGACAATGGCGCACCTGATTCAGAATCTCAAGTATCCCCCAATTGTCAAACAGTGTAATGTGATGAGGGTCTTTGGCAAGGAATCCACTCAAAAACGACAAAACTTTTTCGTACAATGTGTCGTCGATGATACTTTTCGACATGAATGGAATTGCTTCGACAACGCTTTTAGCTCGTTCCACTTCGTATTTATCAAAATCCTGCATATCGAAAGCTAAAATTGAAGCAGAACCCAAACTAGGCGTGTAGAACCATTATTTGACCAGCCAAACAGGTGGCTTGCTTGCCACATAAGCAGTTGAAATCTTTTCTTTTTGAAAAAGCTTGGAGAGGAGTACAGTACTGTTTATTGTACCAGAGGGATAGAAAGTGTGTTGTTCGGAAGAGGACGGGCCAAGCGCGTAAAGGACCAAATTGAATTTGAGAAATGCGGGTTGTTATTGCGTTACCACTGCCGTAAGTATGAAGGACAATGACTGGCAGTAAAAATCTTCGCATTGACTGCGTTATATTGGCTGTCCCACAATTTGAAGTTCCAGGAAGCTTTCGGTGCAACAAACCTGGGCGAAGTCGATGCCCTCTTTTTCTACAGACGAGCAGTAGCTTGTATTATTGTAGAAAGTGGGCGGCTAACGAAATATCTGCCTGGTTTAAATGACCGGATACTCGGCTTGCAGATGCATTCCCACAACTGTGCAAAGCGAATCATAATCCATTGGGGGGGGGGGGAAATTCAGTTGTTTAGCTTAGCCATTTTGATAAATCGAAGGGAATATCTGTATGTGTAAGTAATATAATCTTCTAGAGTATCCCCTTTAGGAACCACTGCCCCAAGTAAAAAAAAAAAAAAAAACCATTGTGTTTGATGAGATTATCGGATAGGTTCCAATTAGAACAAAAGAAAAAGATCAATTCCTGATACGGGTATCATTCTGCATGTGACCAATTAGAACAAAACCGGGAAGATCACAGATCTTGTCCTACTGATAGGTTTAGTGAAGCAGTTTCATTATGGAAGCCTAAACTGAATAAAGGGAGGGATGACAATTTTCCCCAGGAAGGAAGGAATGACGGGGTAGATGACGATAACGCCAAGGCATAAAGACCAATGAGGTATGCTAAACAAAATATGAATTGCCAAAAACAGAGAACAGGAAAAACTGCTTAGTATAGACGATATTGATTAGTGTAATGAGGGTTTGGGCGTGTGCAACTGAGATGACTGATTCTCTGGAATCAAAAATACAAAGCTCTACTTACCTTGATTCCCCCAGTTATACGTTATCTTAATATTTCCAATGCCATGAAGGAGTGGGAGGGGTGGGGGAAACACCTACTAATGATTTTCGGTTTCCTTTCTTTTGAAATGGCATCTGATGACAATTATCTGACTATGAAAAAGTTGTGGAGGTTTCTGAATTGGAGAAAGAATGAATCTGGGAATTCGGTGATTGAAATGAACAGACTGGGTTTTTTGGAAGGTTGGAAAATGAGCAACAGAGCACGGACTTTTTGAGCCATCTTGTTTTGGAGGCGTGGGAAAAAATGTCAAAAGCTCTTTGGAAGACGGCCGATCATTTAGTTTTTTTGTGTTGTGTCACAAAACCGATATGATTTTGTAACTGTTTCTTTCAGTAGAAGGAGGAATACAAACCTTTTGATGAGACCAGGTAAGAAAAAAGTGAGTGTGACACGGAATAAACCAAACTGGCCAGTTTTGAGTTCTATGCGGTTTAATATCAATCTGAGATACCATGTGAAGGGTATCCCGTCTATTTTTCTTTTTTGAGATGGATTATTTTCTCCGCGATTGCACAAGATAGAAAGAGGAAAAAAAAAAGGAAAGAGAGGTCGAATGGAAACTTCCCACGCACATATAAAATCGTTTACCCTGATATGACATAATCGAAGGTAAGGGTCGCACAAAGGTTCATCACTTTACTTCTTGGACTAGATCATCTCCCGTTTGTTGCTGTTTTGTTTAAGAAAGTTCATCGGGAAAAAAGAGAGAAGAGAGATTAGGTTCTTCATTCGTTCGCGTGGTTTTAATCCCAAAAACTTTTTTTTCTGATGAAATATTCTTCCGGTCCCTTCATCACCCGACTGACTTTTTTTTGTTTATTTCGTCCCTTTTGGCTTCTTGCCCTGTCCCTTTTCTTCCCTTCCATTCTCAATGTCAGAAAAGACAGAACAACAAGGGGATCTAAAGCAAGAACCCTTCAAAGAACCTTTATCCTATGAGGATAATACGGAAGGTCCCGAACCAACCGAGGAAGATTGGAAAACATTAACCGAAGTAGCCGATTCTATACCCAAGGCTGCTTACCTGGTCATTTTGGTCGAATTCTGTGAACGATTCACCTACTATGGTCTAAGTGGTCCATTCCAGAATTACATTCAACATCCTAATCCTCCTTCCTGTAAGTGAAAAGAAACATTCCCTTCCCTCCCATCATAAAACTCAACGAAATAATTTATTGTCCATTAGATCCCGCCGAACAACCTGGTGCCCTGGGAAAGGGTCAGCAAACAGCTACAGCTCTTACCACCTTCTTTCAATTCTGGTGTTATATTACTCCCATCCTTGGTGCTGTCGTGGCAGACCAGTACTGGGGAAAATATCGCACAATTCTAATCTTCGCCTGCATATATATGGTCGGCTTACTCATCCTCACTTGCTCTTCCATTCCAACGGCCATTGACAACG
Organism: Apophysomyces trapeziformis B9324; assembly: GCA_000696975.1. Lineage (NCBI taxonomy): Eukaryota > Fungi > Mucoromycota > Mucoromycetes > Mucorales > Mucoraceae > Apophysomyces > Apophysomyces trapeziformis. The sequence goes on along the minus strand of JNDP01001119.1, from coordinate 106,223 downwards.
GTGCTGCCTTCCCCGGTTATATTGTGGCCATTATCATCATTGGTTTAGGTACCGGTGGTATCAAATCTAATGTCTCGCCTCTCGTGGCCGAACAATACCGTAGCAGGGCTCCTTTTGTCCGTACATTGAAAAATGGAAAACGTGTGATCGTGACCCCACAGGCAACCTATCAAAAGATCTTTAACATGTTCTACTGGGGTATCAACATCGGTTCACTTTCAGCCATTGCTACCACCGCCTTGGAAAAAACTGTCGGCTTCTGGCCTGCCTTTTTGCTGCCAACCTGTATGTTTATCCCATGTATTGGCGTCGTTTTACTCGGTCGCCGGCGATATGTGCAGAATCCGCCCCGTGGTTCCGTCTTTATAGAGGCTGGCAAACTTTTCATGCTCAGCTGGCGAGTGAAGGGCGGTATGGATGCCTGCAAACCCTCGCGTCTCGCACGAGATCACCCTGAAGTCATGGACAAGGTGACTTGGGACGATGTCTTTGTCGACGAATTGAAACGGACTCTGAAAGCATGCGTCGTGTTCTGTTGGTTCCCCATTTACTGGCTCTGCTATTCACAAATGACCAATAACTTGATTTCACAAGCGAGTACTATGCTGACTGGCAACGTCCCCAACGATATCATGCAGAATATTGACCCTATTGCCCTCATTATCCTGATTCCCGTCATGGACAGAATTGTATACCCTGCACTTCGCAAAGTTGGTATCCCTATGCGCCCCATGGTGCGTATTACCTTGGGTTTCTTCTTTGCTGCCGTTGCTATGTAAGTTTGGTAAAGTGGATAATGCTTCTTGTATGCTCATGGATTCTCTCCTTCAGGGGATACACTGCTGGTGTTCAATCAATGATTTACAAGACTCCACCGTACTATGACAATCCTAAAGAGGCCAATTGGATTTCTGCCGCCTACCAGATCCCCTCGTACGTCTTCATCGCGTTATCCGAAATCTTTGCTTCTATCACTGGTCTGGAATATGCCTACAAGAAGGCACCACAATCGATGAAGTCCATCGTCATGGCCCTGTTTTTGCTTACCAACTGTTTTGCTTCCATACTTGGCTTTGCTCTGGTCTCAGTGGCCGTCAACCCTAAGCTCACCTGGATGTACACTGGTATTGCCGCCGCCTCTGGCGTTTGTACTGTTCTTTTCTATGTCATCCACCGTAAAAACGACGATGTCGACGTTGAAGAAGACGCTATCATCCGTGACGAACAACAGATGGAGGATTACACGCGCAATAATCATACGGTCACCACCGCCGAGTATGAAGCTGAGAAGGGACCAATTTAAATTGTCAATATCTTTTATATATATACAGCGGGACTGTAGAGTTGCAGAGAACAAAGAAAAAAACTACTTCTATCCGCTAGATTAGAATATGTAATATTTTTTTTCTTTTGGTTTAAAAGTATTATTTATCAAAATTTTTAAAAGAAACAACTATGTAAAGCTGCTGATCAGTCATTTTCGGGTGATGTAGCCTTCTTCACACGGTTGAGTCTCTTCACTAACAATTCATAAGTGAGAATGGTCAAAGCTGAAGCAGGCACAGTCCTCAAAAGGTTCGTTGGAAGACCTTTGTAAAATCCTCGCACACCTTCCTCGGTGCATATCAATCTCGCAGCATGAATAATGCCATTGTATTTAAACGGCTTTTTTGTTTGGTTTTGCAGCCGCGTACGAACCACCTACCCAGAAAAAGTACACTGTTAACGCTGTTTGTCTTCTAGCATGGATTAGAAACCTCATGAGGATACGTTGCTACGCTGGCCGCCATCTTGGAAAGCGCAGAAGCCAACAGGATGCCTGCTGATGACGATGGTACTTCCTTGTCGACATCTAAGGATCCAGTATCAATATTCTTTTGCTGAACCTTTCCACTTACGGAACAGGATTTTAAGCTTCTCGTAAAGTGGGAATTGTACTGCCACATGACTCACTCCGATTAGTGAAGGACCGAGCCCTTTATAAAATCCACGTATGCCTTCCTCTTTGGCAATAGTTACTATGGCATGTAAGGTATTGTTATAACGATAGGCTGATCGTTCGCTTTGCGTCTAAGTAATATAACGTCATTTCTCTGCTTTGTCCGCTGCGGAAAATATACCATAAACCGTGTTTTGATCACCCAAAGGGGATTGGTTATTGTTGTGGACGTAGCCCCTGCAGACATGGCTGAAGCAATGTGAAGTAGCCACGAGCGATCCTGGAAACCTGTTGGCTTTGTGTCAATATGAATTCGGACTATGTGGGGAAACGTACCGACATAGTTTGCCCACCGGTTTTTGAAATAGTTATATGCCGTGAAATAGATGGCCCAAGTGGGGAGATAGCCAAGAACAGTAGGCCCTAAACCTCGATAAAGGCCTCGAATCCCTTCTTCTCTCCATATACGGGCAAGCGTGTCTATGATTTCCTGGTTGTCAACCTCTGCCAATCCATGCAAAGCAGATTTTACCTGTTGTGCCTCGGTACGCTATAACATTTGGTTCAAGCTTCCCTTGGTTTTGTAATCGGGTCTTTACGACATCTAATGGACATGTAACGATTGATGATATTATGCCAGCGCCTGCACCAGCGATTGAGTGCTTTAGATTATCGTCTTCTGGACTGGGTCCATAAATCAACCAACTAGTTCATTTAATGTCTTCATGAAAGCTCTTACACGACTTGTTTCCATCGACTACGAACGTTGCCCATGGTAAAGGCAAAGGAATTCAGTAACCCAGAGTAAAGGGAGTTATGGGTATATGCATTCAAACGCGCAATAGATCCGTTAAGTGCAGAAACTCGAGAAAAACCACTTGGAACCACTCCTAGCCATCGTTAATGCACAGGACCAAAAATGATGTAATCGAGCAAAACGATTGGTTGTTTAGCAAAGCAAGCCGTTTTTTGGGCATTATGGACACCCTCTCTGTTTGTTCAATCTATGAGAATTATGGAAAGCTCATCTATGCAATAGCCCTGCTTCATTTTAATTCAACTTACGTTACGCACTTGCGCAGCTTAAACAGATAAGCACTCCTAAAGTATGACATGGTTGGAGCAATCTTAATATAGTTTCCCTTTTTACTCTCCAGTAATTTATAATTCCCGCTTAACATATTTCATGGTCTCTAGATCCACCAAGATCCTATCTCCTTCTTTGACAAACTCTGGTACATCTATTTTGGCACCATTGGATAGTGTCGCGGATTGATAGACTGTGCCTTTAGCCTGTCCTGCCCGTGCCCTGACACACTGAACCTCAAAGGTGTGTTTGGGTGGCAACTTGAAGCCAATAGGCTGTCGACCTTCTTCTGGCGTGGTGAGGAAACTCACACTAATTGGCATTCCCTCTGACAAAGACTTGTTATTTCTCCAGTATGAAAGACGGAAGCCCATACCTTCTAACATTCCAGCCATAGTTAAGCCACCTTCACAATTCTCAGCCTTCATTTCGATTTCTTCAAATGTTTCTGGTTCCAGGAGATGAATCGAGCCAGCGTCCTCGTAGAGAAACTGATAGTTTTCATGCTGTAAATTCAAAACTATCATATCGCATTGGTATCAATTTTCCCTTCCATTTTATTACATACTCTCCACAGAAGATCCAGACTTGAAACGCTCCGTAACTTTGGCTTGAGTGATAATGTTTTCTAGTTCCACCTAGAGCAAAGGTTCATTTCAACTAGCCATAAAGACCAGCTGCTATCCTACTTTTATGACAGCACCACCTCTTCCAGCAGCACTGTGATCGCGTGCAAGGACTCTCCACGGTCCGTTTTGATACTGAACGATCTGTCCCTTCTTCACCGATGACACGCTTAGTTTATAATGTCGTCTCTGAAACGCACCATACGCCGCACGCTTATATTGCTGTGCGTAATTAGCCCGTGCAGCAATGAATTTACCAATGTTGCTTAACATTTGTTGAGAGTAGGTTGGATATACTGCGTGACCGCGATTCCTAGAAGATCGTCGACTTTTGCCTAGCTGGGACTTCCTTTGGAATGAAAGGCGGGAGCCTGTCCTTTCAAAGCTATTGTAATCCCCGACCACAAAAAGGACTGTGCATTTCACTGGCCTGTCTGCTTGTCATATACGCTGTTCAGCACATTGGAAGAAGCAGAAAACTCGTCCATGTTCCTTGCTATTAATGCACTCAATTACTTACATTGACTTGACTTTCTATGCAAGACTGTCGGGTCCATCTGTGCGTCAATATGTTGAACAAGGAAGCACCATAAATATTACTATTTCACGACATTCACAGGATATACTCGTCATATTTTTGTTGCTTGTACAAAGTGAAGCAGCAAGCATTACAGAAAGTGCTTACAGATGCCGAGCTTACTACTTTTGAGAATAACCGTTGCTGGCTCAGAGTTTATTGTTCCCGTCGTCGTTCTATGTGTTGCTTTCCTCCTACAATTATTGCGAAAACATCGATACAGGGAAATTGGAGTTTTGCCTGATGTTCGTCTGCAAGTCTTAACCCGTCTTTATTACGGAGATAAGTGCATGTGCATTTTTGGTCCACTTGAAGCCAAGCATTCGGGTCATACCTAATTTCTTTGGGCTTATTCATCGAAATTATGAAGATTTATCAGTCTTTTTAGTATGATCATGTTTTAGGCGATAGACCTTATAAGAAATAAGCTATATTCTCTGTTGCTGACTGTAATACTTCGTTTAGATTTTCTGATGGTATCCCTACCTGCAATTCATATAAGAAGCAAAAGTGTATCTTATTGGCCTTTGAAGATTGGTAAACGCCAAATCGTGACTCTTTCCATGTCACAACAGTCCGGGACCTGTTTTCTGATCGCGAACCAACGATTTCCCCATTTTTCCCCTTTACTTTTTGTACACTATCATGGCGCAACCTGACTTACAAGACAAAGTAGCTAACCTTAGCATTGGGGAAATCGTAGAACCCGCTGCAACTCATGCTCAGAATGTCACTCCTTGGGAAGTCGAGGGTGCGGTGATAGACGGAGTCCAGCAAGCAATCGATTACAACAAGCTCATTGACCAGTTTGGCACCAGGCCGATTGACGAGGAATTGCTCCAACGCTTTGAAAAACTCACTGGAAGAAAGCCCCATGTTTTATTAAGACGCGGTACCTTTTTCTCTCATAGGTAAAAAAAAAAGCTGCAGTGCAAGGTCTTGGTTACTGACTCTGAGCTAAAGAGAGTTTAATCGCATTTTGGACCGATATGAACAAAAGAAACCGTTCTTCTTGTACACGGGACGTGGGCCTTCAAGTGCATCCATGCATTTAGGACATATGATTCCTTTTGTTTTTTGCCAGTAAGAAACATCGCTTGGACGCAGTAAATGGAAATCTGACGTTATACATTTAGGTGGTTGCAAGATGTTTTCGATGTTCCTATTGTGATCCAATTGACTGACGACGAGAAATTCTTGTTCAAGCCTTCCTTAACTATCGAACAATGTCATGAGTTTGCTTACGAAAATGCAAAAGATATTATCGCTTGTGGATTCAAGCCGGAAAAGACATTTATTTTCTCTAATCTAGATTATGTGGGGTAAGCATTTTTTTTTTGCGAAATAATTTACAAATTAATCTCAATACTTGTTAGTGGCGCATTCTATCATAACGTTGTGCGTATTTCAAGATGCATTACTTCGAACCAGTCCAAGGCAACATTCGGATTTAACGATAGGTTAGAGAGTGTAACCGGCATGCATAATCTTATTCACCTTTCGGGATAGCGACAATATCGGAAAACTTCATTTTGTTTCTGTACAGGCCGCTCCTTCATTCTCAAACTCTTTTCCTCAGATTTTTGGTACTAAGAAGGATATCCCATGTTTGATTCCGTGCGCCATTGACCAAGATCCCTATTTCCGTCTGACGCGAGATGTGGCTCAAAAGCTGAAATACCCCAAGCCATGTCTAATTCACGCGAAATTCTTCCCTGCTTTGCAAGGTCCTCAGACCAAAATGAGTGCTTCTGTTGATACATCTGCTATTTTCATGTCAGACACACCTAATCAGATTAAGAAAAAGGTAAAATATCCTCCAGGAGAGTTTCCTTGGCTGATAATACTTGCTAGATCAACAAATATGCTTTCTCCGGCGGTGCAGCCACTCTGGAAGAGCACAAAGCAAACGGTGGTAACCCAGACGTTGATGTTTCCTATCAGTACCTGAGCTTCTTCCTGGAGGACGACGATGAATTGAAAAGAATCTACGATGTAAGACTTGCAACTCAGAAACTAGGGGATAATAACAGATGAGTTTTGTTTAGTCTTACAAATCCGGTGAGCTGATGACTGGTGAGCTGAAGCAGAAATGTATCGAAGTTTTGCAGGCGTTCGTAGCCGATTTCCAGAAGCGAAAGAATGCAATTACCAAGGAACAAATTCAATACTTCATGGATGGAAACAGGAAGATTGAATATTAAATTTGTTAAATAAAATGAAAATGGATAACGTTCCTTACGTACATAGGATAGTCAAATATGTGAGTCTGAAGCATGAGTAATATCACAAAGTCTCTATTTAAGTGCATTGGCGAGGGCACTAATAAAATGCAGAAACAAGCAGCAGAACACATATATTTAAGAGATACTCAAAGTCATTATGAAGGATTTCATGCTTTCGGAGCAGAAAAGGGATAGAAGTAAATCGAACATTTTTTGAATTTCACGTACTGCGGCATCTGCGGTTTCAGATCGGCCAATCAGAAATTGGATATCGTAACATGGTAGATTTCTGTTCGCTTTCCTTGTCTGTATTAACCCAGTGTATGATAAAACAACGGTCAATACCTGAAGAATAGAAAGCTTCTCAAAGCCAGGTTTGTGGTCTACAAAGGGCAAGTTCCACATCTTTGCGTAATAGTAGCCTTAACAAGGTTGTCTCGCAGCTAGATGGCCAAATAAGGCTTTCATTGCGTGACGTTCAATTTGAGAGTACGATTACGTGTCGCCATAGATAGAATCGCTTTAGACTCTTGTTCTTGTTTCTTCGTTTACCGCGAATATGTCTTCTTCCGATCATAAACATAAGCTCATGTAAGTAAAAGGGAAAAAGGACCTATTCTTTTGCTGCCTATGTGTTGGCATCCTTTTCAGAGGATGCGTTTTTGAATGTGGCAGCTAGTCAGTTTATTGCTTGAGAAGTATGATAGCTCATACAATCTATCACCTATAGTCCTAACGCTGGCATTGAAGACCAAGAGGTTGATCCTAACCATGACCCTGCCACAGCTATCCTGCGTCGCAAGGCTGCTCCCAACAAGCTGATGGTTGATGATGCCACCAATGACGATAACTCGGTCATCACATTATCTACCGCAACAATGGAAAGATTACAACTTTTCAGAGGCGATACTGTCTTGGTCAAGGGAAAGAAGCGACGAGACACTGTTCTTATTGTGCTTTCGGATGACGATGTAGACGATAACAAAGCAAGGATTAACAAAGGTACATCATAAATTGGAAAATATGGGTGTAGGAGTGGACTTACGATGTCCTCTTTAGTTGTGCGAAACAATCTGCGTATTCGCCTTGGTGACATTATCAACATCCATCCTTGTCCTGATATCAAATACGGCAAGCGTATCCATGTGTTACCGGTCGATGACACGGTGGAAGGCCTGACTGGAAACTTGTTCGAGACATATCTGAAGCCCTACTTCTTAGAGGCTTATAGACCTGTGAGAAAAGGTGACCTGTTCCTTGTGCGTGGTGGTATGCGAGCAGTAGAATTCAAGGTGGTCGAGACTGATCCTGAAGATTACTGTATTGTACGTATTATTGACGTCGGGGGTAAAGCAATCTTGAAATTAATGGCACATTGTAGGTTGCACAAGATACTGTCATTCATTGTGAAGGCGAGCCCATCAAGCGTGAAGATGAGGAACAAAACTTAAACGAAGTTGGCTATGACGACATTGGTGGTTGCCGCAAGCAAATGGCACAAATCCGTGAACTGGTTGAGCTGCCCCTCCGTCACCCACAACTTTTCAAATCAATTGGTATCAAGCCTCCTCGTGGTATTTTGATGTATGGACCCCCTGGTACTGGTAAAACTTTGATTGCACGTGCGGTGGCCAACGAAACCGGTGCCTTCTTCTTCTTGATCAATGGACCTGAAATCATGTCCAAGATGGCTGGTGAATCTGAAAGCAACCTCCGAAAAGCCTTTGAAGAAGCAGAAAAGAACGCACCAGCTATTATCTTTATTGATGAAATTGACGCTATCGCACCAAAGCGTGAGAAGGTAACATATCTGAATGAACGATTGGTTACTAATCCATGACCTAGACTAATGGTGAAGTCGAGCGACGTGTTGTCTCCCAGCTTCTGACATTGATGGATGGTATGAAGGCACGCTCTAACGTTGTGGTTATTGCAGCAACAAACAGACCCAACTCTATTGATCCTGCCCTTCGCCGTTTTGGTCGCTTCGACCGTGAAGTCGACATTGGTATCCCTGATCCCACTGGCCGTCTTGAAATTCTCCGCATCCATACCAAGAACATGAAGTTAGATGACGATGTCGATTTGGAACAAATCGCTTCTGAGACTCACGGCTATGTTGGTGCCGATATGGCTTCTCTTTGTTCAGAAGCTGCCATGCAGCAAATCCGTGAGAAGATGGATCTTATCGATCTTGAAGAGGAGGCTATTGATACGGAAGTACTTGATAGCTTAGCTGTTACTATGGAGAATTTCCGCGTAAGTAACGGATGAATGGAAGAAATGACTTGTCAGTACTGATAAAAAAAAAAACTAATAGTATGCACTGGGTGTTTCCAACCCATCTGCTCTCCGAGAAACTGTCGTGGAAGTGCCAACTGTTTCTTGGAACGATATTGGTGGTTTGGACAACGTCAAGTTGGAATTACAAGAAACTGTCCAGTATCCTGTGGAGCATCCCGAGAAGTTCTTGAAGTTCGGTATGAGTCCTTCCAAGGGTGTCTTGTTCTATGGTCCTCCTGGTACCGGTAAGACCTTGTTGGCAAAGGCTATTGCCAACGAGTGTCAAGCCAACTTTATCTCCATCAAGGTATGGACTTGAGTCACTGCTTTGGAACTATTACTTATCCTGGCTCCTTTTAGGGTCCTGAACTTCTTACTATGTGGTTCGGTGAATCTGAAGCCAACGTTCGTGATGTGTTCGACAAGGCACGTGCTGCCGCTCCCTGTGTCATGTTCTTTGATGAATTGGATTCTATTGCCAAGGCTCGTGGTGGCTCTGCTGGAGATGCTGGAGGCGCTGGTGATCGTGTTCTTAACCAGATCCTGACAGAGATGGATGGTATGAATGCAAAGAAGGTATGACAAAATGTGTTCTCTTAAATCTTTATTGGACAATGTTTGACATATTTCGTTAGAATGTCTTTGTCATTGGTGCCACCAACAGACCCGACCAAATTGATCCTGCTCTATTGCGTCCCGGACGTTTGGATCAGCTTATCTATATTCCTTTGCCTAACGAGCAGTCTCGTCTTGCTATTCTGCAAGCTCAGTTGCGAAAGTCACCTGTTGCTGCGGATGTGGATCTGAACTATATTGCCAAACACACTCATGGTTTCTCTGGTGCTGATCTTGGAGAAATTTGCCAACGTGCAGCGAAACTGGCTATCCGAGAAGACATCGAGAAGGAAATTGCAAAGGAGAAGGAACGCAAGGCTAAGCAAGATGCAGGAGAAGATATTGGCATGGACGAGGATGATGACGAAGGTGTTGCTGAAATCACTCGGTAGGTTATTGAGACTTCCTCGAAAATAGAACTGTAGAAAAGCTAAATATTTCAATTTATAGTGCCCACTTTGAAGAAGCCATGCGCTTTGCTCGCCGATCTGTCAGTGATGCGGATATCCGTCGATATGAAGTGTTTGCACAGACTTTGCAACAACAGCGAGGCTTTGGTACTTTCAAATTCCCTGAAGCAGCAACTGCGGGAGGTCAGCCTATGGACGGTGTGAGTGGTTCTCACGAAAGCGGTTTCGGCCAGGAGGCAGCCGATGACGATTTGTACGTATAAGTAGCTTTAGCAAATCGTTATTGTAATTCTTCTTCCTTTCTTTTTCTTACCATATAAGATGTAAAACTGTCTATACAATTTTTTTTCTTTGTTTTTGCTGCTTGGTCGCCAATAAAAGCCAAATGCTTTCTGGAACCAGTGACACTGTTTCTCTTAAGGCTTTGAGGTGGAAAAAAAAACCTACGAGACAGCCGATTGGCTATATTCTCTGTACAAACCACTAAAAGGGAAGGAGTGGTATGTTTAATCTGGTATTGATAATTTAAAGATATTATCAGTGACTGGCATAAGAATATCCGACATTGTTTATCAAAGCTTGGTTACGGAGAGCACAACACTGTTGCCTAGGACATCACCATCACGACAATATGACCATAAAGAAAAACTGAGTATGGCATGAAAGCGAAAACGGTTTATCCGCTGGAAGAATAAGCTATAGATAGTCTGTTAATATAAATGTGGAAACGGTGGGTTCCCATAATGAGCTAATGTTTTTATTTTCTCTGATATGGAAAGGATCATGTTATGCGAGGATGTAGAGTATCAAACTATGTAAAAAGAAAGAAAAAAGAAAGGAAAGAACATACATTCGGACTATAAACAGAAAATAGATTATTCAAGAGTACAAAAGTTCGCGCATAGATACAAATTCATCTACAACGGGCTGAGTGGGTTCTAGAAACTGATCAAGGTCAAATTGCCAAGTGTTGCTATCCACTTCATCGTAATCATTTTCAAAATGAAGATAGGTTGTTGTAAAGTCATCCCGAAGGTCAATCGTGATAGGACCCTGCGTTGTAAGCTTGTCATCGACTAGCAGTATCTCGTTCTGTTGTTGCTTTTGCTGCTGCTTTTGTTGTTGTTGTTGTTGGTACTGCCATAGTTCCTTGAGGCAGTTCACAACTTTCTTGTTGTCATTTTCAACTTCTTGAATGTTATCCAGAAGATCAACTCCTTCTGGCCGCGGCGGTTCATAACGAGAGACGAGTAGAGTAGGGTAGGACGCTTGCGGCTGAGTGGCTGTGGTCACGGTGGCAGTGCTTTGTGGTTGAAGCCAGTCTTGGTCTAGGAGATAGTCGGTTGAACCACCCCAAAGAGGATCAATGGTTGTATGTAATATATCCGAAGGTGGCATGTCGAGGGCCATGGACAGCATGTTGGGATCATTCGAAAGTTGTGTGATGTCGATATCCAGAAATTGCTGCCAGTTAATGTCTTCCATTTCCGTGGGCATTGTCTCTTGGTTAACTTCTGCTGCTGCTGTTGCTGTTGTTGAAGGTTGCACCGCATGGTCAGCAGTGGAGTCAGTCTTTGATTTCTTTTTTCGTGATGAAAGATACTCATTTCCGACATCAACACCGCTGTCGTATTCGGATTCGCAGTAGGATCCCGGTTCTGCTCGACGATGACTTCTTCGTCTTCGAGGTCGCCTTCGTCTTTTTGCTGATTGTTCGATATCTTCATTGTCCTCATCATCATCGCTGTCTTCGGCCGCATTGGTTCGGAAGGTGGTATACATGGGAGACATCCGAGGCGGAGGTGCTGGTACTCGCTGCGCACCGGAACCTTCTTCCTGTACAGTTCGGCGTCGAAGAGTGGTTGCCGACTTTTTCTTGTTCCGGGATTCGTAATCTTCAGGGCGAGTGATAAGCATATTAGTGTGCGCAAAGGTAGTGGTTGTGGATTGTAATTGAGAGGGGGAGGTGCTAGAGGTGTTCTTGTCATGGTTGTAGTACTGACGGGACATGGATAACTCAGCTGTCAGACCGATGTCATGATGTTTTCGGCTGTGGCCACCGGCTTGGGTAAGATTATCAATGAAGATTTGCTCGGTACCAGGGATCAATGTCCAATAACATCCTTTCCCAGGATTAGCCTGTGTTGGCCTTCGGTCAAGCTTAACGAACCATTTCTTGTTTAGAGAAAGATTATGGCGGATAGAATTCTATGGTTTCCTTTTTAAGCGCATGACGTTTGTCGAGTCTGCATTTATGTTACCTGCCAACCACGTCGACCAAGAGCGTAGAAAGGATAGTGCTTTGAGATCCAGCGGTATATCTCACTCAGGGTCAGACGACCGTCTTTATTCGACAGGATGGCGTGGGCAATCAACGTAGCATAGGAATAAGGTGGTTTATCATGTGGATGTGTCGGTTTCCACCACGGATCGATTTGACGTGGCCAAGCTGCTCTTGTACGAGCAGGGCAGCTATCCAGATCATCATCTTGTTCCGGTTGAGTCCCAACGGACTCGATCTTAAATTTTAATTCATTCTGTCGTTTCGACTGTGTTTGTAACTTGTTGCGACGAGGCGTCTCATGTACAATAGGAAACAAGCTATTCAAAGCTTGACCTTCTTGAAGTGACACTTGGAAGCAAAATTCAGAGGGTGTGCCGGTCGCCATTTCATCAACATAAAGTGATCAGATTGAAGAAAGAAAAGAAAGAGAGAGAGATGTATAAATTGGAAAATAAGTTTGTTTTCTGTTTATATAACCTTTGGCTCACGGACCATAAAAAAATAACATAATGCAAGTTGCTGTAGGATTTCGTGTGGTACTAAGGGCGTAAACTCTTTTCTTTTTTCCCTTAGTACGACCCCTTTTTACTTTTTTCTTCTTCATGCGTAATGATATTACTCGTGATCCCTAATTTCTTCCTCTTCTGTCGAACTTTTTCAGTTCAAGATCGGTGGATTTCCGAGACGGATGACGATGCGTCAAGTCATTGTACGTTTTGAAACGCCAAGTTTCTATCTTGTCATCGTACTTGCTTTTTTAGACCTATCCAGATGATATACCAAATGATGCATTTGCTCCCCCTTTAGGATGATAACATTATCCAAATATTGCAAACTTATGTAACACAACGAATCCTCTGACGGATCTTTCTTTGCCGCATGACTAGCGCGACAACTTTGGCGCAGTTTTCCGATTGAGTGCTGCGTTTCTAGGTTCAATCCAAAGTAGGACTCCATTGTCTTTGGGAAATAATTATCATTGTCTCAAATAGCAATCAAAATAGGATTAATTTTGTTCGTTCATTTATTGAAAAGAACTTGCTATTGTTCTTGTCAAATCTATTTAGAAGGCTTCAAATACGGCACTTACCTTGTATGATTAAGACGATCCCTTAACCCCTAACGTGCCACAGTAAAACAGCAGAAGGGCTCGGCTCGATGGATCCGCGAGAATCTCATTGTTTTACAGGGTTAAACAAACAAAATGAAAAAAAGGGTAGCTCTAGTAGCCAACTAAGATAGAACGTCGATAGATGTCCTTGAATAGAGCAGTAGATCTACATATTTTACCGTTCTATTCCTAGCTCTGGTTCAAACATGAGATTTACATCTTTCTATATGTGAAAAATTCATCCTCGTGCCCAACTCTCGTGCTGATTTTAACCGGATTTACCATTCCGTGTGAAAACTTGTACTAACCAAGCAGAAACCACCACCTTTTTAAGCCTCAAAAGCAGTTTTGCTTTCTTAAACCAATCCGCAGCACGTTGGTTAACACAAAGTTCGGAAGCTGACTTGCTAGTTTACCCAGTGATTCAGGCGATCCGCAAGTTGTTGTGCACCTGAACATCGCCGCAATGGCAACACCAACCGGTTCCTCTGGATCTCCTTTGCATCGCAATGGTGACGAGGGGCAAACGGAAGCGCAGTGGCAAGCGCACATGATATTGGGCTTTGTCATGGTAACAAAAATGGTGGCAAGCAATAGTAGTCTTGTTGGCGTGACACAAGGTCAGCGCGCATGGCATTCCTCAATGATGCAAGCACAATATAGATTCTCTCAGTAACATAAGTGCAATGTACATCACAGCCTTCAACGGGATATAGTTTCAAGTGCCTTTCTTCGAAGAAGTAGTCTTCCCAAAAAAAAAAAAAAAAAAAAGGCGCCGATGATAAAGTACACGGTTAGAATGCTTTTTGATATGGCAGATTAGTGTTGTAAATTTCTATCTGGTCTAAGTATACAGCAGAAACAAATACGAAGTAACGATTTGTTGAAGGAAAAAAGCTCGACAAAAAATAATCGTGGGGTTATTGGATAACAGGCTTTGTAAAATGGACCAGAGTATTTACATGATAACCCATTGCACTAATCGTGCGATACCGAGATTTTGGGCCTTGTTATTTTGACTTGGACCGTGGTAGGGCCCTTAGAGATCTTCTTTCCTATCATGTGCATTGTAATGATCCCCGCATGCTTTTCTCTACACGATGCACGCACCTCATATCCTGGGTTATGATAGAGACAATACATTAAAAATATTGGCAAAACTCAGCATTGTAGAGATGCATAATTTGTTCCATGCAATAGAGATACGTGAGATGCACATGGCCTGTTACCGGTTGATAGAAATTATTTACCAATCCACACATAGTAAGAGAAAAGGAAACTATGCTTTTTATTTCATGCAGAAGAGAGAAAGCATTTCGGTCGAAAACCGAGGGCTATATGATATCAGAACAGAAGGCTCAAAAACCACATATGACGAGCATAAATATACTAAATTGACCGATCTGCAAGGAAGCCGGACGGTTTCGGTGATTAAACCGGTGAACTGCTTCAATGGGTTTTATATCCTGAAGATTGTGCACAGAAGTTCCTGTGCCAGGAACAAAATGAGCACTAGCAGCTATGGCGGACGGCAGATCAAAGCTCTGAATTTAGGAAAACCGAGACGTTTTTTGTTTCTGGAATTCGTTATCAAGTTTAAGCACAGATGTCGGGATACACTGACCTTTTTTTCCCACTTTGCTTTCAAGGCGTCATGAGTCACCATTGCCACGACGAACATTGCGATCATGACCACAACGATCTACCAGAGGCTGGCGAACAGTTCCTTCTGTATTCTAAGATTGCTCATGAAAACGTACGCTGTTTGAATGAGCTGGAACCAAATAGCGGGGCGAAAATCATTAAACCATGGAATGAACGCATGGACAATACCAAGGCAAGTCGCACGTAAACAAGCCAAAAGATCTATTAACATTGTTTGTCTCTGTGCTATAGTATCTGGAAAGTGATGCCGATGAACAATTGATTATATTCGTGCCGTAAGCTGAACGAAATTACGAACATGTTCCTGAAAAGCAACTCATTGGCACCGCGCGCTAGCTTCACAGGTTCAGTCAAACTAAGATCAATCTGTCTTCGTGCAGATCGAGGTGATTCTGCTCCTTCCACAATGAAAGCGTGAGTTATATATAAAATTTATACGTTTCGCTTATTATATGCATTTGTTTTTGCAGTTTCATCAATCGCGACGACGTTGATTTTGATGTGGTTGAAAGCTATTCCCCAATCCAGACATGGGAATTGGTCGAAGGATCCGACGAAGTACTTGAATACAGCACTAGGTGAGTCCATTTACTTAGCATTTCTTATTTCTAGTTATTTATGGTCTGGTAGAATCACCAAGTTCACAAACGTGCGTAATATAACATTATTTTTCCCGGACAATTTTGGTGGAGATACAAGCATAATCAGATTTCTTGGGTTCAAAGGCGAATGGACGCAGGTAGGTTAACCCATGATATAGCATTCAATCTCAATTATGCGTAGATAAAGAAGGACCCAATCATTACTGGTAAGGAGAAGAAAAAACCAATACAGTCTATATCATGGTTACATTTTGTCTTGTAGTTTATGAGGCAAGCGCGAATCCCGCAGATCATAAAACTCCAGCCGCGGAAAACACACTCAATCACTCGATACAGTGAAGAAACAGCATAGTCACATAGATCCCACGCCAAAACGGAAAAGGAAAAGAGATTTATTACGTCTGTAAAACATCCTACATGAATAAATTGATCGAGAAAATTGAAGATAATATATTAGAACAAGTTAGCTGCCGCCAAAACTGCAAGCCCAGCGGCTAGAGCGATAGAGGAGGAACCAACCATTTGACGAGCAGCAGAGGTAGGCTTGGCGCTTGGCTGAGTTGAAGAGGATCCCAAAGCACCTGATGAAATGCCGGAAGCAGTACTGGAAGGACTGGCAGCAGCAGGCGTGATGTTTGATAGGGCTGATGAAGAAGAGGAACCTCCTGCAGCAGCGGCAGAAGAAGAAGAAGCAGCAGCGGCGGTAGTGGTACCAAGATTTGATGTGCCGGTTGTGGCACCCGTTAAATTGGTGGTAGTAGTGGTCGTGGTAGCGGAAGAAGCAGCGCCAGTCGTGGCAACAGTGGAGTTGCCCGAAGCTGCTTGGCTGGTACCAGCGGCGGCTTCAGCAACCTGTTGAAACCATTAATCAAACTACAACCATTATCGGTGTGCACTTACACAAGGCTTCTTCATACAGACACAGTATGGTTTTCCGTTGTCCAAGTTGTCACAGATCTGTGTTGCCATTAATAAATTTGCAAGTAATAATCCAATTAACATACGTGATCTCCAGCATGGTGAAGTCCAGGATTCTGGTGAATACGTTAGAATCATTCTGTTTTAATAGATTTATAAACACTTACCATGCCGTAAAATTGATCCAAAGTAAGCTTAAATTGATCAGCTACAGAGCTGCACGAGTCCCCCTCAACGACTTCAATTGATATTAGTCTCACAGCACAGAATTGAACGAATTATATTATACTTTACTTATATGAGTCTGAAGACATCCTTCAGCGGGTCTAGCTACAACCTGGGAGGCAAGGAGAGCAATGGCGGAAAAAGTCAGAGCAGCTTTCATTATGGGAGATCAGTGTTAAAGAAGAAAAGAAGAGAAAAAAAGGCAACCAGGATTTGTATGATTAGGAAGTATATATCTGAAGCAGAAAAAAAGTTTAAATGTCGTGCAACGGTGCGTGCTCGTGGCGATCATCCTGATCAAGGCAATTAGCCCACGGAAAAGGAAAAAATAATTTGTTTTCATCTATTGATATACACACTTTTGTACCTCCTTCGACAACCAATCCGCATTTTTCTTTTTCTTTTTTCCCTCTCGTTTACATCTTGCTCTTTGTGTACTAACGGATATGTATGTGTTAATGGTGCCTCATAGCAAATTATAGCACTAGCTCCTTTGAGTCTCTCCTAGAAGCTCCTTATAAGCTTTTTTTAGTATGACAACAACATGTAACATGTACAAGCTTGTTAAAGAGAGATACTCCCCTTGTTCGTAAGAATAGTTTATTGTTTAATTATATACTGTCTATTTTGCATTTTTTTACACAGACCCGCTTAACTTTCGAATAACAAGTTTTTCTAGCTCCACAAAAAGGACAAGGCCAAAACAACATATGATAATCATAATCCAGGATTGCCATGCAACGTACTGTAACTCAAGCCATTGAGAAATACCTATTTTTAGCGGTGAATTAAGAAGTCTTGTAGAACCAACTGTTGACCAACCTGGGCAATATATCCCCAATAGCATAAAAGCGAAGGAAATAACGAACGCCGCAATCATCCATCTATTTCCGAAAATGCCAGTTTTCAGCACAGATTGCTGTATACTCCGTGACATAAACGAATGGAGCAATTGTTGCGTAGTAATTGCTGCAAAGACCTGATATGTAAAATATTAACCAACTGGATACAAAAGCATGAATCTCGTTTTCTTCGTGACATACAAGTGATTGTGCTTCTTGCAATGGATAGCTAAAAACTCGCATTGACATCACATAGACTGCGATGGTTGATACAGCTATATAGAGGGATTGAAGAAAGATGACAGTCCAAGTGACCTTGTTGAGAACCGCCATACTAGTTAAACGGGGTGATCTTTTCATCAATCCTGGTTCTTTCGGCTCGACACCGAGCGCCATGGCAGGTGGAATATCAGCTACCCTCCAACTAATTAATTCATGTAACAATAGCCAATTTGGTGTCCTTTACCAATGATATTTGCCCATAGGATCATCATCACCGTTAATGGGGTATCCAGATCTGCTATGGCGCAGATCAACATCAAAAAGATCTCTGCACCATTGCAGCTTAAGAGGTAGACAATAAATTTCAAGATATTGTCAAAGACATGACGCCCTTCTTCGATTGCATCCACAATGGTATTAAAATTGTCATTAAGAAGTACCAGATCAGCCGCTTGTTTCGTGATCTCGGTACCAGCTTGACCCATAGCCACCCCTACATCGGCGCATTTAATGGCAGGGGCATCTAAAATACATGGATTGAGTCATCGGCAAATCTTGGGAAGGTTTGTTTTACCGTTGACACCATCACCCGTCATGGCTACCAGCTCGCCCTTCCTTTGCAATGCCTTGACAATTTTAAGCTTGTTATCCGGACTTACTCGAGCAAAGACATTCGGAAATGGATTCAGCTGAACCAAGGCATCCTCCGACAACAGATCTAATTCCCGACCTAGGATAGCTCGATTCTAAAATAACTCAGTCTCTTTGCCGTTCACTTTCTGTGAGGTCACTTGCCATCCCAGGAACGTCCTGTTCAAATATTCCCAATTTGGTAGCGATCGCCTTGGCGGTCTGAATATGATCTCCCGTGATCATCATCACACGGATCCCGGCCTGTTGGCACTTCATGACCGATTCTTTGACGCCTTCTTTGGGTGGATCAATGAGACCTATGAGTCCAACAAACGAAATTTCTGATTCCGTCAAATTTTCATTTTCATCTTGCTGAGCTTTCCTAAGGCCGAGACCAAGAACACGCAGACCATTTGTTGCCATGCGCATGCTCTCATCCGATATCTGGGTTGCAAATGCCTCGGTAATGGGTAGAGTCTCGTACTGCAAATAGTCGTGACCAATTGCATGACTAACGTAGGTTGAACACCTTTCCAATAACTCTTCGGGTGCTCCTTTACATAGCAGCACTGTCGTGTCAGCCACACGATATACGGTACTCATCAGTTTGCGTTCGCTGTCAAAAGCTTTCTCGGAAATCTTTTCAAACCCTTTCTCTGTCCAGAAATCACGGCCGAGTGAGGCCTTCTGGGCAGCTACAGTAAGAGCAACTTCTGTCGGATCGCCGACCGATCGCCATTCATCAGCAGCTTCATCTAGTGTAACGGTAGCATTATTACAGAGACTAGTGATCATTAAACATAGTTTCAAATGTAGCGGGTATGCCTCGGTCTTAGTCGTCTTGAGCGGAGCCGGGTGCAAGGCCGTACAATCTGTTTGGTCTTCTTTACCCGAGAGCTCCTTGGCTACGGAAAGATCTGCCTCGCCAATCCGAAGATCCCGGCTGCTGGATTTGACAATGATTTCACCTTGGTGTGGGTCCAGCGAGGTGGAGCTCGTAAAAGAATACAAATTGTTGTCACCAGTCCATAGTTCAGCAGCTCCCATTTTTCCTTCAGTCAAAGTACCTGTCTGCAATAAAATGGCATTAAAACCTTGGAAAAGAGAGGCTACAAATCTACCTTGTCAGAGCAGATAGTTGTGACACTGCCTAAAGTCTCCACAGCTGGAAGGGTGCGAACAATACATTGCCTGTGTTCCTTATAAGAAAAGCGCTTATGTGTAAACTAGATATAGAAAAGAACGTACTTGGCAGCCATGCGTCGTACTCCAAAAGCCATGGTTACCGTTGTGACGGCAACCAAACCTTCAGGAATGACAGAAACAGCCAAACTACAAAGACATTCAGAAAATGTCATTGTGATTTTGCTTTTTGGTACCTTAAGCCGACGTTAACCATGATCTTGACATCTTTCTTCCACGCAATTCCGATAACAACCACGAGAATACAAAGAACAACAGCAAGAATGACAAGATAAGTGCCCAATCGCTGCAATTTACGCTGTATAGGCGTTTTCTGTTTTGTCTTTAAGCCTGCATGGATTGCCGTGGTAATCTTGCCGATCTATTTAGGCAACGCAAACATAAACATAACAACGCCAAGCTGATAACTTGTAACCCTCTATATTATACCTCTGCTTGCACGCCTGTTCGGACTACTATTCCTTTTGCACGACCCTTTGCCACCGTTGTTGACATGAAGGCATTTCCAACACAATTTCCCAAAGGTATCCGTCTCGACTGTCAAAAGACATAAGCAATCTGCTAAGATAAACATCATAAGGAATACGTACTGGCGCCTTGATCACATCTGTCTTTTTAGGTACTGGTAGACTTTCGCCCGTCAAAATGCCTTCTACGAGCTCCAATTGGGCTACTTCAATCAAGCGAATATCTGCAGGTACCGCTCCACCTTCTTCCAAGACCACGAGGTCTCCAGGCACGAGTTCTTCAGATGCAATCAGCTGCTGTTCGCCGTCCCGGATCACTTGAGCCTAAGGCATGCATTTCAATGCATATCGTTAAACAAAGTTTAAAGAGCGAAATGAAGGCTAACCTGTGGGACACTGAGATTCATTAGAGCATTCAGCGTTTTATTCGCTTTCCACTCCTGACTTGCACCAATCACGGTGTTTAACACAATCACAATCAACAGAACCGTCATGCTGTTGAAGTCTTTTTGACAAGCTTCTACAATGGCTGCTCCTAGTAGGATCAGCACCATGAAATCGGTGAGCTGTGTCAGGATCATTTTAAACATGCTCGTCCGTGGCGGATCTGGAAGCTTGTTTGGTCCATAGTGCACTTGACGTAATTCAACTTCCGTCCTCGGCAGCCCTTTCATGGGATCTGTGGTAGAAAACATGTGCAAGAGCTTTTCAACGGATCTATCAAAATGTAGAGCTTGAGGTGGCCATAATTTCTGTTGAACTGGCATTTTCAGATTGGCTCTCGCAATATCCTTAGCCAGAGAAGAGGACAGTAGCTGTTCAGCGTCATTGTGAGCAGTTTCTTTAATAAGATCACGCCAATCAAAATGATGCGTTTCAAGCAATTGGATGATTGCAATAACTGCCTGTTTTTGTTTTTCAAGCGGCCCTGATTGGCATCGATAATGTATCTTGAGCTGTTTCTGCAACTCAAATGCGGTCTTTTCCATAACCGCTTGTCTAAACTCCTCCACTGCATAAATGACACATTGTCAGTGATTCTCTTTTCGCCACAGACACTGCTCAACAGATATTACCTTCTTCAAGAAAATCCCCAAAAAGAAAGAACGCCATGTCAGCCCCTGGTGTGGGACGTTTGCGTAGGAAGTTTCCTTCAGTTTGGCCAGTATTTAATAGCAACGCTTCACATAGTCGTCTCATAATTTGTATATCGAGATGTGGATAATAGCCTCCCTTGATGCGAAAATCCATAACGTAAGCTAGTCCTTCCAACACTTCGGTGAGCAATATGGCTTTATTTTCTTTGATATCAAAGAGGTCATGGACTACGGGACAGCAAATACGGTGTAAGAGAGAAGTTAAGCGCTTAGTGCATGTTATCATTACCGTGTATTTCTATTTGGTGCTCGATAGAAGCCTTCCCATCAGCGGACGGGATGTTGATCGTTGTAGCATGCTGTGCTTTTTCTGCAGAAAAATTCGTATTAGACATTTGACGAGTATAATAGTTATCTTAGATAGAGTGTATTGAAAGGAAAAGGAAGGAGAAAGAGGGAGAAAGAGAGAGAAAAAACAGTAAAACCCGATAAGTAAAATGCTGTTAATTATCCATCTTTTTCCATAAAGACAGATGATGGGCGTAACAAAGGTTTATAATGATTCGATAAACTGTATGTGTACAAATAATTGCAGAATTCTGGTTTGCTTCGTGATACCGTGAACACAATGCAAAAATACTTTATCATTTCTGGTATACAAGTTGAAGACAGGGATTTTCATGGTGCATGCTGTAAATTGCCATCCATCATCTTGTCCTTTATCAATCACTCATTCTATCATAAACATGATTGCAGAGTATCAAAGTACACTTACTTAATTTGTTTCAACCCAGTTGTTTTTATTAACATCAAAACAGCAAATATTCCATTGGATGTTTAAAAGCGAACTCCTTGGTGGAGTGATCGGCCTGCTACAATTAAGGTTAGAAACAAAACACCCCCTACTCATGTCTCATCGTAGCCTGATCATTCATGTTTACGCCTTGAGATTGTCCCAAGGAGGATTAGATTGCATTCACTTAGTGATTCTATCTCTATCTTTTCCCGTATCACCATTACAGGAAGGCTGGATTTCCCTTCTCCTGCCACAGAGTGCCGTTGTGACCTACAGCACAATTTCAATCTCCGCAACTTGGAAAACAGCTTCTATTCCAAAGTGAACACAGGACACCACTTTCGGAGGGATCATGACCGATAGCACTCACTCAAATACATTTCTGAAAACGCTATCACAAAAGAAATATGCGTGGATGCAGTCAGCACCACAGTCGACCTCACAGCCGCCAGTGTCATCGGTTTCACCTGCAAGATCTAGCAGCCATGATCACCATAGTCCATTCAGAACAGCGACCGATTTTCGACGAGCAGCAGACGAAGCGGGGCGTCAGATAAAGAAACCAAGACAATCAAAACGAGGAGGTTCCCAAGATACAGAGGTGCATTCTCCAATGCGAGATATAACTACTAAGCACGTATCACCCACCGTTGCCCAGACATCTCACGTTCCAAAACCATACGATGACACTTCCGCTGAAATCGAAGATGATATGGCGGCGCGGCGTAAAAAACTACGTCAACCTCACTTCAAATACACCATATTTCCTGTCAAAGGGTTTAATATCCTTCCTACACGAAATATCACCAGTAGCTTTGCGCGTTCCGACACGACTTATTTTCCAGGAAATAAAGCAGGCTCGGAGTCAATAGCACCAGACGTAAGAAGGAGAACTGATAACGTCGAATCGCTGTAAATCTCTTGAATTTCTAAATTTTTTTCTCTGCAGGCAAATGAAGAATGGAACGATACGATTGTTATCCATCCAGGTTCACGCAACCTACGTATAGGACGTGCTTCCGAAGCCTTTCCGAAAACTGTTCCTCATGTTATTGCACGAAGGATGCGCACACTGGTGACTTCAGTAACTGACAAGGTGATCCGTCCAAACATGGATCTTGATATTCAAAAAGACAGCGAGAAGAGCAGCAGTCCTGATGAAGACGATGAAGACTCTATCTCCGACAAGCGCGCTGTGGATGCAGACAGCATGAACTTCAATCGCGAAGAAGCGTTGCGTGAGATCAAGAATGAACTGAAATGGCGTATGAAGAATGCGAAAAGAAGAGCGGTACCCAACGCAGAAGCTCAAGTCATTGGCTTTAATACACAAGCATTTCAAGAAACAATTCCGGATCACAACGATCCTTATAAAGTAGAGTGGACGGAGATTCAAGATGGTCCGTCCAAACCGGAATATGTCGTTGGAGATAAGGTCTGTATGCTGGGTAACCTAGTATTGGCTGTTTGTGCTCATTTGTTTATCGCAGGCGCTTAATCTCCCAATATCCGAAAATTCAGATTACCGTCTTTTCTATCCTTGGAAGCACGGGTGCTTGAATAATCAGGATTACTGCTCTTTGCAAGCTGTAATTGGTGATCTACAAGCGATATGGACAGAAACAATCAAAAACGAGTTAGAAGTTGAAGATCTCTCGGTAATTGAATCAATGCAAGACCATCGATATCAACGCTGAAGATCTCCAATAGAATTTCAATGCCGTCCTTGTGGTCCCCGATTTATATCCTCGTAATTATATTCACGAGATGATTACTATGATGTTACGGTACATGAATTTCAGAGGAGTGCTTGTACAACAGGTGTGATCTCTCCACACATTGGTGCCCTCTTCCTAAACTATGTATTGATAGGAATCTATCTGTGCAACATTTGGTGCCGGTGTGTCAAGCGCATGTGTCGTCGACATCGGTGCACAGAAAACGAGCATAGCATGTATCGAGGATGGTGTTTGTCTTACAGATTCACGGTAAACGATAAGTGTGGCTGATATCAAAGCTAATCTCCTTACTGGTATACATAGAATATCTATAGCCATTGGTGGTGACGATATTACAAAAACCTTTGCATCGTTTTTGCTTGCAAATCACTTTCCTTATGCAGATATTAATCTGGCAAGATCACACGACTGGAGGCTAGCGGAAGAACTCAAGGAGAAATGGTGTACGATGAATGAAGCGGATATAAGTGTGCAAGTGTATGACTTCTTTGTCCGGGCCCCCCATCAACCTACCAAAAAGTATCAATGCAAAGTATATGACGAAGTGTTCTTGGCGCCTTTATGTCTGATGTATCCAGCCATTTTAAATGCTGAAGAGAAGACAGAAAACGCCAAAGATTTGGCAAGCATCAACATTGTTGATGATATAGCCGATGAACCTAGCGTAAGTTAGTTATATTGTTTGCCATCCCACATACAGATGATTCGTTTTCAGACGTCACAAACGGCACCTGTGCCTGGCTTCCAACGTGCAAAAGCAGGTCTATCACAAGCATCCACACCGAGACCAGCGTCTGGTTCTGAAACCCCATTGGCGCAAGCTTCAACAGCAGCGACACCTATGACAGGTGTCACCTCGCCTGTTGCTTCTACACCCACCCGTACAAATATGTTTGACTTATTCCCAATCGACGTTGCTATTGCGCAATCCATCCAAACTGCGTCTGGTGCGTCAGATGAACGTCTTAAGCGGTTTTTTACGAACATCATTCTTGTGGGTGGGGCTGGTATGGTTAGCAACTTTAATAGAGTATTAGAAGATCGGTGAGTATTAGCATACTACCTTTAGACGGTTTCTGACCTACACTTGATTAGTGTTTTATCCACTGTTATTGCACAGTCAGCTTCCGTTGAACGAGTGGAAATTCTTCCAGCACCTCGCGAACTTGATCCTCGACTGTTAGTATGGAAGGGTGCATCTGTCTTGAGCAAGCTGGATACTGCAAAAGATATGTGGATTGGTGAAGAAGAATGGGATGAAATAGGTGCACGATGTTTGAAAGAACGTGCCTTACTCATGTAAAAAGCTGAAGGGGTTTCCTCTGTAATAATTCTAAATCTGCAAGGCATGATTCTCGTATTCTATCCCCCAGCATTATACAATTGAATCCAATATCCATGTATATATGCAGTTAGGAAGTTTCCGCTAGCTCCACCCTTGCGCTTTGTGAGCCTGATGCCTTTTATAAATTTCTGTTCGATATGTACAACAATTCTTCTACTGTGTAAATGTCATAGGCTCTTCTTTTTTGTTTAGTACACTGGTGTGCGATGCTGTAGTTACAGTTCGTTTTTGTCCCAAACGGAGCCTGATATATCCACCTTCTCATTACGATAATGAAATCGCTCGGATATCTTATTTATTTATCAAAGTGCAGCAAGAAACTCAATGACAAGGTCTATAAAGTACTTCTGTGCTTTTGGATCGGACAGTGAATGATCTGCATCTGGCACAATCGCTGTGAGCTTGATAGCTGGGCAGACAGACTTTAACCGTTCAAGCATTTCCGTCTGGCTGACATCACTCGCATAGTATTCGTCGTTGCTTCCTTCTGCCAAGAACATAGGTCGCTTCAAGCCTTGATAGAGTTCTTTCAAGGTGTCAATAGGTAAGTCAGTGGAGAAAACGTCGTCATCACCCCTAAAAATCGCGTCTTAGCATGGCAACCTAGGTTTTATTATGTACTGCATCTTCTTTACCTGTACGCTGCCAAGGAATAAAAGCGGTCTGCAGTGATAGGAACGTCCATAAATCCAGAGAGAAAATGGCGGCCTTTATTCTCTTTTCTTAATGCAATGGCCTCCGCCAGTAACTGATCATAGTTAGGAAGGTTCTTCGAGAAGTACTCACGATCAGATACTGGCGCTTGGAGGATGTAACCGGCGACTGACTCACTGGTCTTTCCGTATTTGTTATGCCAGTAACAATCCTGGCTACCTGTTGAATGACCGAGGAAGACAATGGTTGTTTTATTGCGCCTTTCTTTCAGATAGTGGACCAATTTATCAAGCTCAGCAGAGTCAGTCTGCAGGTCCACACTACCATAGCCATTATAGCTAGATGAGAGATTCACTTGAATGAGGGACCACCCTTTGTTGGCTAGAGCGGTTTGGAGCGGTTGCAGGACAGAGAGGGCATTGTAACCATCGCCAAGACCACCAATGAAGACCACTGTCTTTGGTGATTCAACAAGACCGCTTTCAAACGCGGTTCGTCGGCCTGCTTCGTCATAAGTGTACAAGACGCCAGAAAACTCCATAAGTGAGAAAAGAAAGGGTGAATTCGAGCAAGGTTGGACAGCCTTAGCCGTTACATAGCCGGATATCCGCTGTTAGTCCGGGATTTGATTGGTAATGACTAATTGACTATTTTATGAGGTATGTTGACATGAAGCAACTCATATCAAGGCCCTGGACCTCGATAAGACATCAAATGTCAAACTCTTATTGTGACAAGCCTTGTTCGTTCGGATGCCATTCAATAAGCATGTTTCATGTGTTTAAATATAGTCTTGAAAATTCATCATAGTTTAGCTAATTCGGAATATCCGATCAGCTCTTCTCTAGCTATTGAGTACAAGTGACCTTTGCTCCATGTGTCAAATACACCATCCAGGTCAGGTGAACTTTTCTCTGCAAAAGACGATCTGACACGTAAAGATCCAACCGACTTCAAACGACGCAGCGATAGAAAAAAAAAACAAGCTGGTCTCGTGACGATTTTAAGGATAAAAGGGCCTGAAGATACTGAGTTCCCACAGCTAACAAGTAATGGATAGTAAAGACAAGAACTGTTCTCCCTTTATACACAGCTTCACTCATTCCCAAACCCTCTTGGGTGCGTTGCCAGTGTAGTCCGGTTACTCTACGAAGCCGTTGGTCTTGTCTTTTTAGCCGGAGGATGTCATAGAAATACTCTTCTAACGGAGACAAAGACATGAAGTCGTATTCACTGTGCGAATTTTTTCACGCTGTTCAAATGAACTTTGTGTCCACTGGAGAATCCAGTTGGTTTAAATGGGATATAGTTCACATACACCTAACTAATCAATGAGTCATACTGTTTATTTACTTTTGAACCCAAACTTCACTCTTTCCTTGACAGGGTCGCCTAAAGATCCACTCAATAAAACCCATTATCAGCTGAGTATATCTTTTTTGCGGAAACGCATTTTTTCCTGGCTAGGGGTAAAATCAGGTCCGCTGCGAATGCTCAGCTTGAAAAAGAACGTTGAGCAAAGCAATACAGGGGACGGTAAGACTCCACTCCCACTCGATTGGGTTACACTTGACTACAGTGTTACTGCTGTTTTCTTCACTTTTGTACTGTATTACGACCTCTGCTGGTTGAAAAGGTACAACTTGGCAGAGAGGTGGATGGTGTGACTGGATATATCTCAGCGAAACGGTCATCCCGCGGCGGGCAACCCACCTGGCCAACTGGTTCACTCGCCCCTTTCCCCCCCTCTCCCTGGCACAACCCAAAGATTTACTTCGTGAGTGCGTTGTGTACCTTGTCGTTTTACGTTCGCTTACGATAGCGCTGGTATAATTGCTTGGTGATTTCAATACAAATAGTCCCCGTTTATCTCTGCTTCTTTTTCCGCCACTTGAGACCCAACCAACCCGCATGAACCAGAAGGAATCAACTGCGTCATTTGATTATTCCTCTACAATGCCAAGTTCGGGATTTAACCTATTTAAATTTGCAGGTAACGTATTTCTTCTTTTCCTCTCTGTTTCTTCCTTATTGTTTTATACATACCCATAAACATTTTGCTTCAGGAGACACAATACAGTCACCGCGAGTGGTACGCGTGCCTGCAAAGGACGGAAGGACAGGACAAGACATTCAACTTCAGTATAACAATCAAAGAGTTATTGGCAATGGCTCCTTTGGTGTAGTATATCAGGCAAAGCTGTTACATGGTGGCGATGAAGTTGCCATAAAAAAGGTCTTGCAGGACAAGAGATACAAGGTAAGAAAAATCCAGGCGTTCACCATTGGCTCGCATCCATGTACCGAGACTTGACTTTTCTAGCGACGTGTAGAATCGTGAATTACAAATAATGAGAGTAATGAATCATCGAAATATCTGTGCTTTGAGAGCCTATTTCTATTCACAGGGTGACAAGGTAAGAAAAATGAAAGATTGGCAAGGTGGTCTTGGCATGAGAAGCATAATATTAATGAGTACTATAGCAGAAGGATGAATTATACCTTAATCTAGTTCTTGAATATGTACCTGAGACAGTATATCGAGTATCCCGCCATTATGCAAAGATCAAACAGCAGATTCCTGTACTTCTTGTCAAGATTTACATGTACCAGTTATTCCGTGCCCTGGCATATTCACATGCTCTTGGCATATGCCATCGCGATATAAAGCCACAAAACTTGTTGGTGAACCCAATCACAGGTGTTCTCAAGTTATGTGATTTTGGAAGGTGACTAGCTTTTTAAATGCATGCAAGCTGAAGTGAAAGAAACCAAGCCCCAGCTGACATCCGTCTTTGAATAGTGCGAAAATCCTTGTCGCAGGCGAGCCTAATGTGTCCTATATCTGTTCACGTTATTATCGGGCACCCGAGTTGATTTTTGGTGCCACATCCTATACAACCCAAATTGACGTATGGTCAGCAGGCTGTGTGATGGGTGAGCTATTGTTAGGACAACCACTGTTCCCAGGAGAGAGTGCTATTGATCAGTTAGTCGAGATTATCAAAGTCTTGGGGACGCCGACTAAAGAAGAAGTCGCGTTAATGAATCCACATTATCTGGATCACAGGTTTCCACAGATCAAGCCACATCCATTTTCGAAGGTAAAGAAGGACTATGACAAATGTGGCAATTTTTTTGACTTTTAAAAAACCACCAGGTATTCCGGTCCAGGACACCTCCTGAAGCCATCGACTTAATTTCACATATACTCCAATATGACCCACAATCTCGAATGACTGCCAGTGAAGCACTAGTCCATCCATTCTTCGATGAACTCCGTCATCCAGACACAAAGATGGCGGCAGGAAAAGACCTTCCGCCGCTATTTGACTTCTCCGTTGAAGGTAATGTAGACAAGAGAAAGAGGGTTTAACTGATAGGATATGGTATTAGAATTATCGATCCGTCCAGATTTCCTAAACAAGTTGGTCCCTTCGCACTGTCATGAAGATTTGTTGTCACGCGGAATTGATATTCGCAATTTCACTCCTGTTCCAGCAGAAGAATTAAAGATATCGTCACTGGAGTAAAACGAAAAAAAAAGGTAGTTGAACTTGTAGTAAGGTTTGTTTCCTGATGTTCTGTGTAGATCACTATGAAAATTGATTTTGTGCGACTCGCTTTGCAACGTGCACTGGTTAGCTGACCTGATTTGAGCTTACTGCTCCTTTTAACTAAATTTGGATAATACTAAGAAACTATATCCGATCTTGTACAACCTTGTCGGACTACTATTTTATATCTATTTTTATCCCAATATGTAAAAAAAAGTGTGGAAAGGATCAACATCATGAATAACGTGAAACGAAAAAAAAAATCAACAGGAAGAAAGACACAACAAAGTGGAAAAAAATTGTCAAAGTGAACTACTGTATTTGAGAACAGTTAGTGAAGAAGTATAAATAAATGTAGTAGTGTGATCATGAATGTTAAGTGTGTAGAGTGTTGTACCAGGATTAAAGGTGTAGCCAATGACACACTATTATGCCGGTGGTCCATGATGATACTGACCAGCTGCCGACCTTGCATTAGCCACCTGAGCTTGTGGAGGATGTTGAGGGGCTGGAGCACCATCCGTTCCCATGTCAAGTCTATAATCATCCTCAGAACTCCAAAATGGGTCTGATTGTTGTTGTACTTGTTGTTGTTGTTGTTGGTGCTGAGCAGGCATACGTTCTCGATTATAGTAGTTTACAATGTCCTGACGTTGTTGCATCTGTTGTTGACGGTAGTATTCTTCTTCTTGGACGGTACTTTCGCCTTGAACGACATTATCGCTATGGTTATTGTTGATTTCATTCATCTCGATTTTAACTTCCTTTGACTTGATATCTGCGGCTAGCTCGGTACCAACACCGGCACGTGTACCCCAGCCGACCTCGTGCAGCGTGAACAAAGCATAAATTTTCATTATTGCAAAATAGTAGTTGAAGATGAGCCACGCAGGTAGAACCCAAATATCCTGTGGCCGCTTCAAAAAGTGTGGCACAAGCTTAATGAAACGAGTCAACAACAGCCAACAAATATAGGATACAGCGATATTCCAAGCTGGAAGAGGATCGTTGGTCTGACCAGGCTTCTTCTCCTGCAGAGAGGCAAAAACACCAACAAGAATGGGTCCGGCAAGCAGTGTGAGGGGATTGAAAATCTTGTCAACCATTGTGAAGGCAACGTAAGGGTGACGCCGCCATATGTAACGTTCGGTAAATAGGGACCGAAAATCGGAGCGCCATGTGTTGCGAGTCCATCGTAAGACTTGTTTGAGGAAGCGCCAGTTGTTTTTAAACGTCGAATACAACTCTGCCTCTTTGCAGACCTGAGCATACGTATTCCAGCCATGCGAGACCATCCAGCGCGTTAAGAATTTGTCGTCGCCGGAATTGAGAGGGTACTTGCCAAGCCAAAGATCGTTAGTGAAACAGTATTGGAACGCCGGGTCTTTCAAAATAAGGGTGCGGTAAGCCGCAGTACGGCCAGACAGACAGCAAATACCGCCATCAATATGGGTGGACGACGCAATTTCAATGTTTCTACTGGTCAGACGGTAACCGGCCAGAATCTCCCATAACGTTTGATGTCCGTTGGGATCAACCGCGTGAACGGTCTGGCTGGTGCCCACACCGCCCATTTTCAGATCCTCAAAACAAGCTAAAATATACTCTAACATCGTTGGCTTCCAGATAGCGTCGTCATCAGCAAATACTAGAATTTCGGTTGTTGTGGCATTGACACCCTCAACCATCTGCAATCGCTTATTTGCCTTTGGCACTGTAAGGACACGGATCTTCGATGGGTCGACTTCATTCGCTAGGTCCTGTAGTGGCCCGCGCATACTGGTTTCCGTAATGATCACAATCTCTTTTGGTCGGCAGGCTAACCAACTTCGTGCAGCAATCTTGAATTCCTCGCCGGCATCAATTGTAGGGACGATAATCGTTACATCTCTTTCAGGGTCGTAAGTTGGATTGGGTTTTGGTCGTTTAGGTTGATAGACCATCCATGCTACGATCTTGATGAAGTACCAGAGGTAACGGTAGAAACCGATGATACCAAATGGTAAAAAGAATGGTAATAGACCGATATCCTCGGTCAGATACAACATGGTGGTATTGAGAGAAAAAAGAAAATTAGAAAGAAGGAATCACACCACACACAAATAAGACACAAACAACCATATATTCTAGTGGAGTCTGTTAAAAAAGTCTAAAAGCAAAAATAGCCACGTTACACCGTGTTCGAGTTAGCTGGGTACGAATTTACCCACTATATCATTTGCCTCCCTTTTCTTTGGTCCACCCTGAATCAGATCCGGCCTCTTCTGTTCTTTTTAGCAGCACTTTTAATTTTCCATTTTCCATTTCCCCACCAGCCAATAACAATTCTGCGATAACCCGCGTTTTCGTATGCTTATAATTCTCTATATTCCTTTTTTCGTGTATAGTTCACAAAGTGTCCGCACATCTTTCGGTTCAGAAAATGAATAGAAATACACCCGAGTGTCCTTCTTATTCTTCGAGCTACTAGGGCTGACATACGGTTGGTTCTTCATGTAGTGACACACATTGCTCTGGTATTTCAATGTTTCCAGATAGTCTAGGACATCCAATAATTCACATTCACCATTTCGGAGAAAATCTTCGTCTGTATGGCTAAACGTTCGGAGATGGATGCTGTTATAAGGCTGCCTAGCCGATTTGATAGGCGAATCATCCAGTAAGATCGTATTCGTAGCATCATACTCCTTCAAGGCCTCCCATACTTTATCCATGTCCTTGAGCGTCAAGGAATCTTGGTGGTATTCCTTCGCTGTCAGTCCAAAATCCCGGCGATCCCAACGTAACTTCAGTTTGTCATTGTATGGTCCAAACATGCGACACATATTGTCCACTGAAGTAGGTTGAGCAGAACTCCATACCATGACAGTAAAGTCTCGAAAGATTGTGTCGAAGAACAGATCCTGGTACGGCCGAATATACATGGCATTTTTTCTCTTAGTTCGTGATGCTAATGTGCCGTTCAGATCCAAGATCAGCAAGTGTTTAGCTGGTTCCTTCAGGGTCACTGATGGCTGCGCCGCCATTGCCATGTATGCTTCACTTGGTAGTAAGGATCTTTGGCATATTTCTGGCTGAGGCTTGAGTATCTTCGTCGACGATCGTGAAGCAGCTCGAAGAGAAACGTTGACAGAAGAGGACATTGACAGATTTAGCCACTTCCATTTTGGACCGCCGTTGGGCATAAAAAAGATTCTGTCCCTTCCAGGTCGCAGATTATCCGCCAATCATATTCCGCAGATAATCGAGCTTCCAAAACCGGAAACATAAGAGAAAATTGAAAATGGAACAACCTAAAACCTCATGCAAAACAGGGCTCGCAATAACAAACGACTATTGACGATGACAATAGTATAACTGTTAGCTTACGCATTATGGTCTATATTCCGAGAATATTTCAAAGCATTACCACAAATCCTTCATAGATGTGATCCTGCTGGTTAAGGGGTTCAGTTACAAAAAGTGGCAAAACTTATTTAACCGGACATATGTTCGATAAGAACAAGGACTATTCAGAGTCACTTACTGCTGTGTGTTACAAAAGTGTGGAGAGCTGCAAGGTATCCAATATATGCAAAGGAATAAATGGGAGAAACTTCTTCCATGCGTATCAAAAGGGTTAAGCAGTCCAGAAACATGTATGTATTAACGTTTGCTCAATATGTACAGGATCTTTCTGTTTTCCTTCAGAGCAGATGTTAAGGACAACAAAAATCTGACCGAATTAGCTTACAGATAGGCATCTTTTGGAATCAGTTCATAAAACATCTTCTCCTTTTTGTGGGAACCTTCAGCTAGGATCAAATCGTAACACACCTGTATGGCTATTATATATACAACACTCCAGTTATGATCACTGTACTTTTAAACATCGATTTGAAAACGTCGTATGCCATTAAAGTTGTTAAACAGATTTGCGAGAGAGAAATTCTTGAATCTCGCTGAAATACTCTATATCTATAACTAATCAGAAGACAGTTTACTTAGGATATTCTTTTTGTCCCTATAGTATGCACATGGAAGATCACACTCTTTTCAGTGGGAAACAGTTCGTTTTCCTTAATGATACAAAACGGAATGGCACTGATGATGAACGCCATTCAGGAAGCAAGTAGCCATAAGAAATATAGTGTAGGCAAGGCTAATTTTATAGTGCTGTACTAATTATAGTGGCCTCAAGGAAGTACCTGATAGACTTTAACGGAGATGATGGTTGGAAAAACGGACAACATCAGATGTGTACCTGAACAATTGTATCGGCGCTCGAAATAGAACAAGGCTGTTGTGAGGTGCAACAATGCATCGACCCGCCCATGGCAACAGATATGCATATGCATCATTCCATCACCTTGACAAGGAAATGCTCATGGGCAGCGTTTTTTTTTCTGTTGGCACATACACAGCGTAAACAAAGGCAGCATTGAAATCACAAAGACAAGATTGGATTCATTAATCTATCCTCGTTCGACACGTTTCCCTCGTCCTTTACAGTCAAATCGCTATTACAAAAAAAGGCCGTGTATCCGACTCATTCATCTTCAATAATATTGCCTCCTCATGCATATTGTCTGTACATGGATACATGCGACAAGTCGACTTTAGTAAATAGGAAGGACTTTTTTGAAATGATACCTTTACGCTCCCCTTGTAATCCCAGCAAGATGATTGACTGAAAACAGCATCTGGTATATGCAATATTGATACTGGAAAGAAAGTGTGACAAAGCAAGCTTTAAGCTTCCAAATTCAAAAGCGTTCTCCACCTGTTGAGGGGTCAGTGCATAAAGTATTCTTTTGCTTTAAACGCCGCATATTTCATATAAACAAAGCAATCCCTTTGTCATCTTCTTTCCCTCTCTTCCTCTTACTCATTCGACTCTTCTCTATAACAATGGCTATGGCTTGTACCACCACACTAACACAGAAATGCATCCATTTTAGTCCTTTACCATGTCCATGTCAGGACGTGACCGAATGTGCACACTGTATTTCACTGTTATTGCAACGTGTCAAGATGTGGCGTGCGCAACACCAACATATGCAACGGCAACTAGACCAACTACAAGCAAGAACGTATACAGACGCGCTCAAGAGCCTTCAAGAGAGTTTGACACAACGTGAAGATGCCCTTAAGAAACGTCTTATCGAGATTGCCTCACTCCGAAGTGATCTGCAGGTGATCCGAGCCAAGCGTGCAGAGGAAGTCACGTTAATAGCAGATCTACAAAAATCTAAAGAATCCTTTGAACGCGAACTGACTGACCTTAGCCGTCGTTTGTTTGACGAGGCGAATCAGATGGTTAAAACCGAAAGACAACAGAAATGCCATCTCCAGCAAGCTCATGAGATGTCACGTTTAAAGTTGGCAAAGGCGCAAGCAGAGTTAAGAGATACACAGGAAGAATTACGGATCTTGCGAAAGGACGTTCAAACCGATGCTCTAGAGGCATTCCTAAACTTTGCACAGCAGTTGTCAACAACCTCCCTTCGGAGGCTTCACAGTCTCGAGTATATGAAGCAGTGTCTGACGGACGATATCGAACCTTGTTTACGATTTGGACCTAATCCTTACACTGCGAGCCGTAAGATACTTGATGCTATCCTTGCTCGGACTTGCGTTGTGGAACCGCTATCAGAACAAAGTAAAACAGGAAACGGCCCAGCTATCAGCTTATGGGAGCGATTCCTTCAGCCGTCCGGATGTCAAGCTTGTGGAAG
This sequence comes from Apophysomyces trapeziformis B9324, assembly GCA_000696975.1. NCBI lineage: Eukaryota > Fungi > Mucoromycota > Mucoromycetes > Mucorales > Mucoraceae > Apophysomyces > Apophysomyces trapeziformis. Next base: position 71,384 of record JNDP01001119.1, on the reverse strand, counting down.
GGACGTGACTCTGACGCATCAGTTTCGTGTTTCAACATTTGATGAGTGGGCATGCATAGATCGGTACTGCAGGGATCGACTTGTTGCCGTCTTGGCATTTTATGATTTCATAAGAAGACTGCGTGCCGGTTGCTATCGCCACCGTTCAATGACAGATATTTATCAAGAATATGTCCACATGAAGTTACAAATGGCCTTAAGCAGGCAAGTACAGTAAACACAAAGAAAAACCGCTTGATGTTTTCTAAATTCAATGACTCTAGAATGGGTGCCTTGTCTATGGTGTTACAATACGCGGGCGTAGATGTGTGGAACGCTTCACCCGGCGTACCTATGCCGGAAAATAACACAAAAGTCTCCACTGCTTTGTCACATGAATTTATATCCTTGTCTTTTATACACCAATTCCTCATCTAATTTTTACATGTATGTCTGTATCTGGTTTCTCAAAAATGAAAAGCCTATTTATGCAGTATATCTTCTCCTAAACGCTGCTGTCTGTGTGTACGCGTTATGTCTTATTTATTAAACAATGATGGGGTATGCCAATAACAAAGAACAAAAAGAGAAAGACTACGGTAACACAACCCGGCCGTAGATGGCCACTTCCCAAGATGTAAACACAAATGTCTAGCCAACAGGCTGTCGGTTAGCAACTCAAATGGGCAATAGGCGCACCATACGCTTTCCAGGGCACGCATCAACTGTTTGTAGGATTGAAGCTAGTTAATTCTCTCCGGAATAGAGAAAGAGCTAAGACTTCGGAGATAGTGCATCTATATGTGGCTTGCTGATATTGCATGGACAAAGCGAACAGTGTGCTAATTATCATCATGTAGGTACAGCAAAACTAAACGGAAAAAAGGTCATTCATCTATTGATCAACCGTTCCATAATATACAACATCAATGACATATTGCTCCGACGAGACAAGGAGAATAAAAGTTATTTGATTTCTTAGTGCAGTTTCTTTTGTCGTAATGAATACCTGCTACGTGAGAAGCTGATTATGAATGCTTCCACCTACCCCACTACAATCAAATCGATTCCATTTGTACTTGTGTCACAGAAGTTAGCTGTGGGCGTCCGCTAAGCAAAGGGTCACAAGGTTTCCCTTGCTTTTGTATTACTGTTGACATAACGCAGTCCTCGAATCGCAATCGGCAATAGAAGGTTTACGCTACTAAAGGACAGAAATAGTCTTGCTTATCTACACCCTGTCTCAAACGCACAAAGTTGTGCCTCTTTGTATTTGTCACGGAAAGCTCCCAGGACAATCACTCGAAGGGATAGATGCGTTGTTACTCCCCTGTTGTATGACAGAATCTCGCTCCCCTTTCACCCTGAAATCATTGCTTGTTTTTCAGTTTTCGGATACTTCCCTTCCAAAGGCGTCGGCTTTGTCATTTGTCATACAAGCAAAAGAATTTCAGCCGTACCATGCTCGCACGTTCCCTTTTAGCTTACGTTGGCGGTCGGCAGGAGATCGGGCCTCAACAGGGATGCAAAAAGACCTTATACCTGGTCTTTGAACGAAGATGAGTGTCTGCTCTTATGTTGATTATAGAATACAGTACCATTGAACTAGATGAATTGCTGGCTCTTACGCTTTGTAGGCTGCCTGCAGGCAGCCATGCATGCCTTTTTTTTACTATTATTATACTCAAATGATCATCTCTCAGAGGTTTGTTTTGAGCATATAGGGAAAATTTAATAAACACACTTTCATGAACAAGTTATGATGCTAAGAAGCTAATGCTAACTGAGTTTGGACATTACTTAAGTATCTAACAAGTTTTCAAAGATTAAGGGCAGTACGGCATGGAACACAGTGATTCAAGGAAATGAATATTGTTCCTGCACTCATGTCTACATTGGTTTAATAAACATATGAAGACTGATATTATTTGTCTAGGATTGAATCCACAAAGTTTGTGTGATAACTGAAGCGGCAGGCACGAGCTATTCGCGCATTGAAAGGCCATATTAGAATTGCTACCTAGGAGCAGGAGAGAGAAGAGTTGTTAATATATGGTGTTTGCGCCCACCCCTAAGCTTTCCGTGTTGAAAGATTTCTTGATGGTGACGATATGTATGGAAGAGGGACCTAACGCATGTGTATTGTGGAACGACTTGACTCGTTGCCACAACTGAGGGAGTTTTGAGATTCACTCAGACAAATCGATGTATACTTGTTTTTTCGACTTAGCGAGCATAGCACAGCTATGCTAATTACAAAGTTAAAATCACCCTGCGCCGAAATCATTCGGAATATAAAAGAAAAGAAAGCTTAGGTGTTGTCCTGTACACATATTATTAATTAAAGTGCAAACCGCGGATGTCTCGGAGAAGAATACAGGAAGAGATTGTCCCTGCCGTTTAAACACCTTTCATAAACGAAGATCACCATCTCCGTATCTGTGGATCCTCAATCCCTCTTTGGCACAGGAACAAGAGCATATGCACTTTGAATCACGAAACGACAGGCATACAGGACAAACATAGCCCAATACTTTCTTTCATGAAATGAATACAAGCCCCATTTACACGAATTCTATTGAGGCTGTTACTCCTCTTCTTAAGTTGATAAGATTAGAAGGGATTGCCTTTTGAAATAGGTCAATTACTCCCTCTGAAAATGCTGTTCCAATCATTTTATGATATGATATTGTAAAGAAAGGAAAGGAAAACCAAACTTAACAACCCTTGATATTTTTTTCGCTTATTATTTTTCTATCCTCAAGATGCTTTGGCTGGGGTGTAGATAAAAGACGACATCGAATTAACCAAGCATTAACATAACTTGCAGGTATAAATATTTTATGTCTTCATTAACCATATCAGTGACCAACTGTCAACGTTGTTATATGTATGCGTCAATGGTGATCTCCATACTACTAATGTTCGTTAACGTCAGAGTTAAAAAAAGAAATTTGACAGATCGATCGTTTTCTGCATTTGCATCCAAGTAAATTCTTTCCGATCGCAAACATAAACCAATGATTGTGATTTGTCAATTCTTCAACATTTGACCAGGCAGCTTATTGCCAAAGCGTATTTCAATGTATCCTCGCACACCGGCTTCTTTAAAATGGAACGAACCTATAAATGGGGCTGCAAAACTTTTTAGCCATGCTCTTATGGTTCTTTCTAATCCGCTTTCATGAAATTTGCCGCCATTATCTGTTGCTATTTCTTTTGGACAGCTTCTGCTTGCAATAATAATCAAATGTAGGTGAACACGGTCTGTTCGTGCACCCCGACTTTCTTTGTTCTAAATCATCTAGATTTGGATTCTGCATGCGGACAGCTAAAGTCGCCGTGGATGCATGTAGCTATTCCGATTCTCCCTCATGCCTTTGCTCTGCACAGAAGCAATTATTAGCATGTTATTCTGAATGCGCAGGTGACGTGCGTGCGTTTGGTAAACAAACAGGAGGGAGCATGTGTTGAGGCGAGAACAAAATGAAAGACATAGCTACTGGAGGAACTAAGATAGATTTCTATATAGAGCTGGAGGAAAAACAGTTGCAACGCGTCAAGGAGACATGCAACGTGCCCGGTGCCGAAACGGAAGCCAATATGGAAGAAAATGAACAGCTAACTAAGAAAAATCGACCTCATGCGGCGTCCTTGGGTGACACACCTGTGCCTCTTCGCGTCAATGCACCCTCCGCCTTGGGTAGATCCCATGCGACTAATGCTGGCGCGATCCAGCAGAAAGACGCAGTGAAAGAGGAGCAGACAGTATCGCAGTCTCCAGAATCCACGGGCTTTTCTTTCTGGCCTTTGATACTGGCAGGGGCCATCCTGGTGATGGCTGGATAAAAGATACACTCATTTCTGCATCCCGTCATCTCTTTCTCTACGCACATTAGACGATAGAAATCCTAAATACTGCTATTACCTGTTATTATCATCATTCACCTAAATCATAGTAAACAAAGAACATGCCTTATAAGTTATAACGTATAGGTGTCTTTAAAGTATCATGGTCATACTCAGAGTTGCACAAAGAGCCGTTGAAATGGTTGGGAGACATATGTCGGGTCGACAAGCAAAGGGATAATGTAGTGAAGTAATAAACGGACTACAGACAAGGCGTAAGCATTCTACGCAGGTTTTTCAAGACGAATGAATTCTGCACTTTGTAAAGACGTGCATTTTCTGGTATGAATTAGTTTGTTAGAAGAGTCAGTAGCCCTGTGCTGATGGATAACATGCAATCGAACTTCAACGAAAGTTTCCACTGGTTCCTCCTTGTTTTAAAATAATTGCTAGCGTTGATAATGCGATATTGACATATCCTTAGCCAATATTGAAAAAAAGCACGTTCTTTGCATGGAGCCTCCATCTGTGGTACGGCAAACATAGAGATAGGACAAAGACAGCATCCAGTTCAGATAAGCGGATGATACATCGAGCACAAGATATACATTGAAATCGAAGCAAAAGTCAGATCCCTCCTGGAACTGGTGCACATCGTAAATTCAACTCCTACTTCACTACTTATCTTTGGGCAATCTAAAGTTTTCCCGGTCGTCAGCACAAGGTGGCGTAACTGATCATGCAGTAACCAGTGGATACTATTTGCGGAGGATGAAAACCGGATGCAGAACTTGTTGGTCGACGAAGGAAAGGCCAATAGCATTGCATAGCCCAGAAAAAAGATCGGTACAGTTTTTGTATTTTTAGACCTTTATTTTTTTTTTTTTTTTGGGACGAACTGACCTCACATTTAGAGGAATGTCTTCTTTTTTTCTTGAGATTACCTCTATTTTTGTTTGACTTCATTTACTATAACTCTGCTGAGAACTCTCCTCTTATCCTACGATGAGAGCTCAGATGAGATGGACTTTGATGATTCCGCTATTGTGTAAGGTCAAATTGAATTCGACGCTGTTCCTGAGGCCTGAGATACAGCCGATTGTCAAGATTGGACGACATACTAATACTTATTGGAATCTATGCCTGCAAAAAAAGATCGGCTTGAAGTAGGATATGTCTCAATAACTTGTTAAATAAGTCTCAAAAAAAAATAGACGTCATCTGAAAAAAAAAGAATTCGCGTTGAATGGGAAAGCTTACTTACCGTTTTGTGTGTGTGTGTGTATGTATGTTAGTAAAATGCAATTGGAACTGTATTCAATCGCCACGCGTTCAAAGAGACAGTGCGCAACAGTCCTGGTTGCACGATTATAGGCTACGCACGAAAATCAGTTTTTAAGGAATCTACGAAAAAACGTACCGCTCTTTTACAGACAATGATAGAAAACCTGCATATCAACGATCTCTGCGAAAAAGTCTACATATCGCCTATGCGTTCCGTCAATTCAGAATTGATGATACGAGATCACCATAGATCAGCTTCCGCAATCACTGTTTTGCAACAATTATGATTTCAGGATGTTCAAAATAGTGTATCGTGACCTATATTGTTCGTGTCCCTTTTTTATTCAATAGATTTCATTGTGTTTCCAAAAACTACTACAATGAACATTCGTCTGGTGGTTTTGGATTACGCGGGATAAACAACAGACCCCGATGGTCCGCGCAACTTTGTGAAGAAAAATCAACAGGTCATCCAGTTGATGAGAGCGAGCCTGAAGATGTGGTTGGCTTCCCCAAAGCCGCACCTGATTAGCTTGTTTATTCTCAGACAGATTAAAACGTCTAGAATTCCTCCATCTATGCTCTTTAGCCTTCCTAAAGAAAAGCGCAAGTGGTCTATCTTTTCGACTACTAAGAAAAAGGGGTGCGGGAAAAAAACAGTTCTAACAAAAGTTTTTTTTTTTGACGAAACAAATGAGAATATCTTGTCGAAGAACCTCAAACTCCAGGGTTGGGAGCCAGCCACATCTTCAGGCTCGCTCTCATTAACTGGATAATATGATCGGTTTAAAAAATGGAAATTCGCCTCAATTTCAAGTTAAAAAACTGTATATACTGAAACTCCTATGTGCATCATTCGTTTGGTTATTGTAGGTTTTGATTGTGCATTTACTGTAAGCCGAGAACATCGTTTGATATGAAAGGAGCAGGCCGAAGAGATTCAAAGCTCATGACGGTTCTGCATAAAAATAGCGATTTTTCTTGTTATAGAAATAGAGTACTAGGTTAGCGTATTTGCAGAAGCCTCCTATATTTACAAGAAAATGTGAATAGACTCAAGGAAAGGAAATGGCCTTTTTTCGTGCTTTGTCCGCTTGATCCACTTATGCAGTGTCTGACTCTAATTGAAACATGTCATTGCGCTTGCATTCTGCAGTGTTTCTTTTTCTTTTTTCCATGCGGGGCAATAATATCTATCTGTACACATGATAAGGCTGCACTTCCAGTTAACCTTCCGGGATTTGGTGGATTAGCCTGTAAAGGGACACTGTTGGAGTACGGGCCGTCACCAATCGTTATCTTACAGGTCGCATGCTCTGTCTCTACTCACGTTCAGGCGTATTTGTCATTGTTAGCCGAGACCCTGGTCGTCGGTATATACCCAAGGCAAACCTTATTAGCAAGTATTGCTGCGGAGAACAATGCCATGACTTCTATTTTGAGCACTGGTATCCAACGTGAAATTCCTGCTTTGCTGTTGTATTAAGTGCAACAAGAAAAATATAGCTATTGGTTTTATCCCTCTTGGTCTTAATTGAATACAGCGCCTTCAGATGTTTAAACCTATTTTCAACTTGTGCATGTTTAGTAAAGCCTCCGCTATCCCTGGTGGGGAGCATGCTGACCTTTTGGAATAATCGGGTGATGGACGTGAGCTAACCTGTCAAAAGTAATCAAAATCCACGATGCGGATCATGGATGCATTTCAAGTGACACTCTCCGGTCTTTACAATCATCAGACCAGATAGGTACAAGATTTATCATGTACGTTGCTCACCAGTTTGGCAGGACTAAACAATTTTAGACATGTTGCTTAAGAGTTCCACAAAGTTACTCACTAATAGCCTTATCAGGCAATTCTTTCATTTGCTTTGCTACTCTATTCGGTACAAGAAGCCGGGAGACGCCGTTCGACTGACAGATTACTAACTATCGACATGCCAACAAAAAAGAAGGGTGCTCTGTGTAGTAACATGAAATTATAGGATTCCATTGTTATATCGACCGCCTCTATCCTTTTCGCGGCATTTTTGCCCATCAGAAAAGGATCGGCAACGTAATGTGACACATCGGAGCTGTGGTGCCATACGATGAAGTTTATGTGGTAGAAAAGAAGTTTACAGGGTAAAAAGAGAAAGAAAAAAATAAGGATGAAGAAAGAAATAAAAACAAAATATTATTCAATAGACCAGCGTCGTGAATTTGACTTTTCGTGTCCGATGGGAGTCATCGAATGTGTAGAACCTGACGTTGCCGTAGCATGCGAAACTAGAGGACGGCTGAGCAATCTGATATTCTATATTTAATCACAAACTTACTGTGGTTCATCAACCCATGGTTGAAGTTACGCAAGCAAACAACAGCCACAGGGACAGAAACCTAATGGAAAAGATAGTTTAGTTCACAGCATCGATACAGGGATCAACCATATAGTTACCAAAATAAGCACCATATCGACGCATACTAACGAGAAAAAAAAGGGGAATTGTGTAAGGATGAGACTAACAATGGTTTGTTAATCACTTGACTTACAAAAGAAGGTAAGGAAGGCTCGGGAACCCAAAAATTTGGAAGGGTTGGCTGATATCTCGACCAATGTATAGATAAAGTATGCCATACTTGCCATGGACAATAGAATAAACAGATACATATGTATCTTTCGTTCACGACGTAACTATAGCAAGGTTAAGAAAAAAAAAGGAATCATAGAGGTTCTTTTAGAATTTCCAACTTACGCCCCAGTATGCCAAGCACAGCATAAGCACTGATACCACGCAACTAAGCACAATGTGTTCGATGAGTTTTCTCACAATGTCCGATTTTTCCTCGGGTGTTGTCGATCCTGGCCACCATACAACAATTAGAAGGGCGAGATATTGAACTGAAAATCCAAGGAAAAAGAAAAAATCGAATTTGAGGAGCATCATGAAGATCTGGTACATTTTGTACCGATCTTGGCATTTCCTTTAGTAAAAGTGGTTGTAATGTTTTTTTTTCGCTTTCTTACCTCGCATGGCTAAATCAGCGCCGATCTTTTTGTAAATATGCCATCCAAATTCGAGATATAATTTATAAGCCAGAAAGACGAAAAGCATGCTGCTGAGTATCATCACGCATATTTGGGTGATTTCCGCCCATTTAGATGCATGATAATGGTCGCCTAAATGTTGAAGTGCGATTTGACCGACGGTATCATTTGTGTTGAATAAGGTGGATGACTGATGATACTGGATGATGGAGTAAGCGCTCATGCCCAATTCGAATGCGACCAGCGCAATCAATTGGATCGTGTTCTTTTGATAGATCTTTCGAGGAAGATTTCCGGATTTAGCAACCACGGGTTTCTTCAAAGGGCGTTACTTACAGCATCAATAACGAGGATAACTGTGAACACTTGGGCGATGATAAAAAGGACAAAATAGACGAGCAGTGACCGAGCGTTTGCGTAGGCTGTTTGCAAAGGAATAGCCTGGTTCAGTTGTTGTTGTGTTAGGATATCAATTTCTATTTCTAAGTAGGCAAAGATGGCAGCCTCAAAGGCTATTGCAAGGATAGCCTGTACGACGACGTTGCAAAATATGGCGCGCGTCCATCGCGATTCACCAAACTATCCAAGCGCTGGTGAGTAGGAGGGAAAGGTAATCCAAACGCAGTAGACTTACAACTCGTGAAATGATCCACATTTGCTATAGATCAAGAATATATATTTATATATATAAAAAGGAGAACGGTGTACTGTAAGCTCTAAAACGGAAAAAGAAAAGAACGTAATAAATCAATCAATATAAAATATAAAAAAAAATATTTGTGAGATTCATTTTTATTCGTTGTCGGGTCACTATAATATACCTCTTTCTCAGTAATCAAGTTTGGGAATGAAAGTACAAAGTAGAATCGGGTAATGAAATGGCGTTGAAGTATAAAAAAAGGGGGGTTGTGAAGAGAAAAAGAACAAAGCGGTTAAAACATGTAGTCCAAAGGGGGGAAACAAAAAGAGAGAAAGAGAGAAGAGAGAGAGAGACGAAAAGGAAAAAAGTACAAAAATATGGATTAAGAAAAAGCGAGGGGAGAGAAAGAGAGGGGCGTGATTTCGTATAATGGTGCACAACACTCATCCATTTACAACTCAGTCTGTCGCTTCAGTCCACAAAACGCAATCGATGCTCATAAAAAACGAACAACTGTCCAAAATTCAACTTAGTACAGACCATTTGTGTCACCTTGGATAATAATAGCTAACCTCCTTTGCAGCATGTTCATGAATTTCTTCCACTAAATGGACAGTCTTCTTCCCATTTTTCCTATTATCATCATTCATCTTCAATTATCCTTATTATTCATCTCACTTACCAATCCACATAAGCTAATAATCGTCCTTTGCCCACCGATTGAACAGTCCGGATCTCACGTACATTATCCCAACTTTCCCTTTCTAACCAGTCTTCACTCTCATCATATGCCCATCTATATTCATCCTGAAGCTCATATTCAATATCGCCCGCATTCACTTTGTATTTCTTGGCTAGCTCCGAGTACTTCCAGCGATCATTGTTATCCTCTCGTTTTCGCTTTCTGGGTGAAGAAGCTTTCTCAGTACGTATTCGTTTCTTAAGAAACCGTGCATTCACTGGTCTTGAGGCCTGACCTGCCCAGTACTGTTCACATAGGTCAGGGCAATCCCTATATTACAGTTTAACATCCATATCCCTACACTTTCCCCTCTCTTTCCCTTCCCCTTACTCATGAATGTTTTTCGCAGGTTCTTGCGTATTATCGCTTTCATCATATCCTAGCCACTTCACCTCATAACTCACCACCTTTCCCTAGAAGATGGAGTTTGAGTATATTGACATGATAGCCACAGTAAAAAAAAAAAAAAAAATAAAAAAAGAACCGACAAACATTACCTTGACCATCTTATGATTACGGATGGCCTCTACTTCATACTCTTGAGGTTCGCTGTGTTCATCGTCCTGACAATCAATTTCATCCTCCTCGCTCGAACTTGTTCCGTCTTCGTCGTTATACAGTGATCCTTCACTGTCGTTCAACCGGACTTTTTCGCGGATTTCCATCTCCTCTTCCTCCTCACCATCGCATTGGTTTCCTTGAGAATTTTCCATAGGTGTGCTTTCTTTGCGCCTTCCACGCGCGATATACATTGTTTCGCCACTTTCCCTTTCCGTTTCTGCCATATCCTCTTGTTGTATCGTTATCATCTCCAATGGTTCTTTCGGCGACTCAATTTCTTTACTCATTTTACCTCCGTTCTCTTCTCCTTCACCTTCATCATACTCCTCTGAGCGTCGAGAAAGCTCCGGGATCTCAAACTCTTCGGTAAATTGTGAGTTTGTCTCTTCCTGCTCGCTAAGCGCTTGGTCCTGCTGATCTGACTCTTCTTTTGATGACAAGCCTGAGCCAGCGATCTCATCTCCGTGGAGGACTACATTCTCCTTCTCCTCTGTTTCTTCCAGATCTTCGTTGTTTTTGTTGTTTAGATCGCCTCTTTCTCCTTCCATAGCTTTCAAAACGTTCACATTTTCTTGTCTGTCCCTGTTTGTTTCTTTGCTATCCTGCTTTGGCGTTTGTTGTTCTCTATTGTTTTGACTGAATGCTTCCAAAGCGCGCTCATCTTCGAACAAATGCTTCTCTTGACCTTCCTTCTTAGCCTCATCGTCAGAGTCATCTGTATAATAGGGCGATCCCTTTGGTTCCGTCACTAAAGCAGGTAAGGTGTCCTTTTGCTGGCTCATGTTGTCTGTCGTTGTGTTGGCTGGACAGTCAATGGAAGTCAACACGTCAGGTTTCGATGCGTTTGAAGACTCTTTATCCAAGTTTTGCAACGTAGACGTTCCTTCGGTCATTGCTTTTTCAAAGATTAATAGTCGGAGGTCGCGTTTTCTGGGTATCATCCACACAAAGAAAAGGAAATGGAAAATTTCGCGCTGAGAAATAAAAAAGTCATAGTGCAAACCAATTCATGCATCATTCTGCTGAACTATGAAAACAAAGCAATTAAAGAGCACTAGGCACCCTATTATGTAGTGGAAGATAAAATGTAACTCTTGCTATAGTAGTATTGACAAGCAATCTAAACAGAATAAACACACGGTCTTTGTTGATAACAATCAGAAATACATAACTGGGACAAATCATTACTTTCGAAAGCAATTTTGCAACCTACAAAAATCAAAGCCGTGGTCCATTAGAATCGATATAATCATATGTAATTATCTTTAATTATTATTAGGCTAATCTGTCCAAGAGAATGATATGATATTACCAATCAAAGCTGGGTCGCCTACTTGCGTATTCCCGTTTGCTTTTTTTTTCCTCAATAGTTCTTTCACTACTTTACCATTTGACATGATGCATTTTTTGAAATAAGGCGGACATACAGATATTATTGATCGGGAAGGGTTGAACTACGGCTATAGACAATGTTTTTACACCCCGAATTTGCATAATTGGAATGAATTGAGCTATATAAACCTTGTTCGAACTAACCTGGAGACGACGTAGCCTTTATGTACTTTATTTAAAGACATGCCAAGATTCTCTCTCACAGAGCATTGTATAGATGAACTTCACAACTACATTAGAAAAGGGGTTCCATAGAACTTTAGCAAAATAAAACAGATACATATTTAAGAAAATCCAGACAAGGTAGAAGTCATAAAAAATTTGAAGCAAGAAGCAAAAATATAAGGCAAAAGGAGATCTCAATAAGCACTAAATCATTGAATAATAATATTAAGATCAAGTTTTTTTTTATCTTGATAGTGTTGTTACTGCCGCTACTACTGTTGTTGTTGCTGGCGCCGACGGCGGTGACCCTATGTAAGAGTCATATTTACTATCTGTTTCTTTGAGGTGGCATATATGCTAGATATTAGAACTTATGGTATATCTATCTGACCGCGACCTCGACTTCGACCGCCAGGAGAATTGGAATCTAAGTATGCATTTCTATATATTGAATAGTTGAAAAAGCATCTTATAGTGGTCGTGATGGCGTGACTTCCTAGTAGTTGTGTTCTATGATTAGGATGTTATCCGTCCTTTTTCTATTTGCATATAATACAATACTAGAATTTCTCTTCATTTCCAACCTTAAAAAAAGAAAGGTAAAGCAATAATACCTAAATTTGAACTTACCAGATAATTCAATAATATAAAATATCATGGAAAGATATTTACTATAAAAGCGGTACATCTTGCATATAAGCTATATTTGTAGAAAATATGTTTCAGGTTCCTATAAACTTTGCTTTAACTCAGGTTTTGACCTTTTTCTACACACAGGATCTCCATAACCTGACAAGATAACACTTGAAACCTTAGTTCAAAGTCTTTTTTTGCTACAATCCTGTTTTTTTATGCTTGACTAAATTTAATCAAGTCGTTCTTTTTACTTCAAAAGCCTACAAGTCTCGCCTTGTGTAAACGAGCTGTAAAATGAAGTATAGCTAAGATTCTCTGAGATTCAACTTATAGTTTTAAAACGTTAGATGTAACATCAACCTAATGAAAAGACTGTTCGAAGTAGAGACAATGAAAGCAACATATGACTGACAACATGTGACTTAGCGTCTCCTTTTTTCTAAAAAATTCTGAGGACAATGAATAAAAGTGAGCAGTCGTGTCAAACAGACATATACACTTCTTTTGCACTTTAATCGAGCTTTTCATTCTGTACAAAAAGTTATTAACGATTTTGCTCTACCTTTTCTCACTGTAAGTTCATCTTGATCGCATGGGTTAACTCGTTACTAATGGCTGTAGCCTTAATAATATAAACTTCTACAGAATCTATCATTCTTTTTATTTTTGCTTTACATCACCAGGTATCATAGTTAAAGATACATGTGTCGTATGGGTACTGATAGCCTGGCTAGAAAGAGCGCAGAAACATCTTACCCAGATCAAAGAGCAGTTGTGAGTATCGCACAATTACTTTGTGTACTATATCAATTACATTTGCATTCTTTGTAGCACCATGGGTCTAAAAGCACTATATGCGTATCTGAACTAGGAAACAGCCACGACCACGACAAAACGTATTCGGCCATCTGCGGCAACGACAGGTCGAGATTCTCTACGTCCACTTTTGCTGCGCCTTTTTCTGGCTCCTTCAAGACTTTGCGTTGGATTTCCCGAACGCCAATGGAGATTGACGACAACCAGAACAGCAGCAAGATCAGTATATTGAGGCCGCCAGACGTTTCGTAGAGCATACGATGAACAAACTTGACGCGTTCAACGATGGAAGCGAAGTCTCAAAGATATGTCTAGTCTTTGATGGGGATCGATTATCAGCCAAGAGTGCCACCCACGCCGCAAGACAAGCCAAGAAAGACCCGATTTTCATGAATGCAGGAAGACAAGGACAAGAGGCCGGTGGACCATACATTGTAGCGAGGAAGCGTTCTGTATTAAATACGCCCGATCAGTGACTCAACTTTACACGAGCTATCAAAGGCGCCATCATTCACGAGCTGAATGCAAGACAAGATAACAGGCTTTAATCGCAATTTCGCCAAGGTCAAGGCGGAGTATTCATCCACAAGGCTTGACTGGAAAACGATGGTCGAGAGAAAGTGTTGCGTGTAGTTCAGTGTGCGAATTGCTTTTTGGTATTGATTCAATTTGTTAGAGGGCGAGAGAGTGCCTCTAAAAGGTAAAAAAAAAAAAAAAAAAAAAAAAAAAAAAGATACAACTGGATCTAATCACCTTGCTAAGGACAGACATCAGTGTACGAATTGTGCCCGTACGTTCCACCGCGATGGTAATGCAGCAAACAATCAGGCCAGTATTACTATGGTTGAACCACCCTGGTTTCGCCGACCTATCAGCCGACGAGAAGGAGAAAGACCGGAATCCACGCCAGCTCTAGTAAGGCGATCTGAAAGGCAGTAAACAAAGACGCAGAACAGGATCCACGAGTCAAGTGGATACGGCTTTTACGCTCGATACTTGGTAAGTGTCGTTGGATAATATTGTTATTTTTCTTCTATTATTCACCATTCAAAATCTATATATGCATTTTGCATTCGCTTGGTGGGGAGATGGGTATGGCATAGTTCAGTTTTCTGATAGGTATGTAAAATTAGTCACTCAAACTCTTATAACACGACAATTAATATGGCTTGTTGGCGTGAAGCTCAGTTTTCTAAATGCGTCAAGTGAATTTGCGAGATGCGACTTTAATTTATACAGATACAGTATATATCCATCTTAAGACACTAGAGTGGGGAGTGTGTGGATCTGAACGTTGTACATAATGTCGTCTTCACTGTGAGACTTTTTTCAATAGCTTCTGACGCTCTTCGAACCGACGGATGCGACCTAGAAGAGAACGACCCCGTTTAAAGTCGGTATAATCTCTGATGACGCGCGATTGAGGGCCCACGGATGGTTGCATAATAAATTTCCAGTGAACCATGATCCAGGACGTATGATAAGCCAAAGAATCATAGTACTCATTGGCCAATTTTCGGAGCAAAGGCAACTTTGACCAAGGGATCTGTGAACAGCACTGTAAGAAGAAAAAGACATAGCTATATGATATGTTTACCTTTTGGAAGTCGTGATGTTCATTGTGATAACCAATATTCATGAATGGTACATTGAGTGACCCATAATATGAGTACGTTTCTTGTCCATTTTCAAAGGTATAATGCTCTTGTATGAAATGGGCGGCGCCTGGATGCAGTGAATAGCCAAACCACAACGACAGAAACAAATAACCTAAGCCCCGCCATCCGCAGACCTTCTGAATCATAGCGTCGGTACAGATCGTAAAGGCGACGTTGATCAACTCCCATTTTGATGGAGTAAGGTTGCGCTCCTTCTGTAATACCATACCACGAACGACGTACATCACTGGGTAGATGAAAATCCACAGTAGCTTATGCAGTGCATTTCCCTTGATCAGGTTCTTTTCCCAATCGAGCGGTAGGTCAGGATCCATGCCTTCGACCCCTTGCCAGGTATGATGTTCGATATGGTATCGACGAAAGGACTGTGCAATTGGCACAGGCAAACAGATATTGGCTAGTAAACCAACATATCTATTTAGGCTCTTGGTTTGTGTTACTAAGCAATGGCAGGCTTCGTGAATAATGACCCCAATGATGCCTGTCATGGTTGCACCAACAAAGTAAGCTGTAGCCAGAAACACAAGAAGCGGTGGCTGCCACACGCGCCCGAAATAATAGGCGAGACCCAGCTGTAGGACATTGATAGCTATTGCAATATAAAGTGTACGTATATCAGTGCCATAGAGCTTTTCGACTTCGGGATGTTCACGAAGAATCGTATGTTTCCGTTTCAAATGAGGCTCGTCCATGTCTTCACGGGCAAAGTCATCGTGTATGCCAGGAATGGAACGTTTCCAGTGACCGAGATACAGAGGAGCTCTGTAATCCGGATGAACCTTGTCCTCCAATGGTAAATCAGCGTCTTTGTGTTCTGGCGCAACAAAAGGTGGCATCTTGGGGTTCAAAGGGACAGAGCCTAATTTTTTCGCGTCAGAAAAAATAGTCAGGCCCTAAATGTGGATCTGGCTGTCGTTCCCGCATCGACGCAGTTGCTTTTCTGCTATGCCCCTAATTCTTATCACGTGTTAAAAGAATGGTCTGATAAAAATATTCTATAAAAGATCATCTTAAGATAAAGAATAACTACCGTCTAAAGTAACCCACGGTCTACTATTATCCTTGCTCCCGAATGTTTGTTGTCTAAAAGTCAAACAGGACAAACGATGTTTAAAAGAGTCAATGGGCTATCCACAAATATCGTTTATTATTAATAAAATTTGCATGTAACGAGCTTAAACAAACAGAAAAGCATCGATATGTAAACTAAGTTTACCAGGGCACATGCATAAACTGAAAGCAAGTTGCGTTGATAGGAGATCTTGGCAAATGAGGGAGGCTTGGAATAAAGGAAAGCCTTATGCTTGCTGTCGATGGAGTACTGATATTTTACGCTGCTCTAGAACAAATTTTAAGCCCAGGAAAAGAGTAAGTTTATGCTAAAAACAGAATAGAGACGTTGGTGAGTCAATCATTAGTAAACATGGATGGCTAACCTTTACAATATCACGCCCTTTTGGGTGTTCCGGCTTCCAGACAATCTGCTTCTTTCAAACCTTAAGATTAGAATTATCAAATGGTCCAATGAGTACTAGAGTGTGGAGACCTAAAGTGCGCAGCTGCACATAGATTGATACGTCCAGCTCGTCCTATAATCCTACAAGTCGGTGTTTCTGTGCAGTTGTCGACATTGGTTGCTAAATGCTATCAAAAGCGTTATGTGGATCCGTATTTCTTTATACCTATGTGTCACCATTCTCCACCATCTTCCATCTTTTTATCTCATTTATTTATTTTCTTGTACTTCTTCTAACCTGCTCCACTTTCAGGGTTTTTGTAGGATTCCGTCTTCCAGAGCGGTTAAGTCGAACCAGAAGCATCTATATAAACGCACCACGCACCGGCAAGTTTCTAGAAAAAACAAGAAATTCTACGTATTGTTTTGGTGTGTTATAAGCGTTAGACTTATAGAGATTGCAACTTTTACGGGTTGTAATGGGGAGACCTGCGTCCGAAAAGCACAAACATCCTTACATCCACGGGTAGGACGGAGCGCGGGTGCGAAATTCCCCTCCTTTTCATGTTCAATCACCGTCACATATTCGTTTGAGAGCAAATTGAGCCTTTGGTTCAGCTTGAACGTAGAGGAACTAATGGATGACAACACTTTATCCGAAAACGAGGTTCTCTCACTGATCATAGGGTAATCCTCACCTCGCATTGTTCATACCTGACACTCTGTAGCCAACTTATTGCTTATGGATATTCCGCCGTCGCGCAAACGGTAGCAGACGCGACTGGCGCGGCTGCCGATATGGTACCCAGTTCCAGACTATCAGAATTGCTACACCAAGCCAAATATCGAGGTGAATTTCTGCAAATTAGAGAATATATGGAAACTGATCCAATTCTTCCAGTTGATCAGGATGAATCCGACGACGCTGAATCAGCCAACAAGGATTTCGATCGGGATTCTATGCAAGAGGATGTGGACATGACAAGATCTGGGTTCGATATGGAAGCAGGAATGACAGCACGTATGTAATTCTCAGTGCAATTGAGCGATTTTTATTCATTACAGTAGCCCCGAAACCGACACCTGAATACACCCAGTTATACTACACACAGCATAAAGGCCCTTGCCGAACGGCCATTTTCAGCGCCGATGGTCGTTTTGCAGCAACAGGATCGCACGACTGGTCCTTGAAATTGTTGGATGTTCATAAAATGAAAAATCGTACAGGAGAATCAGGGGATAAACCTGTGATACGAACACTTTACGACCATACCGCGCCGGTCAACGATCTTAGTTTTCATCCTAATGGACTAGTGCTAGCAAGTTGTTCGGATGACCAGAGTATTAAACTCTTCGATCTCTCCAAACTAGGTGTTAAGCGTGCATTCAGATACTTACAGGTAGAGTACGAAGTCTGTCTTGCACTGACCGAAGCTTGAAACTCATCCATCTCCCTAAGGATACCCAACCTGTGAACAGCATTTGTTTCCATCCTTCCGGCGACTATATCTTGGCTGGTATGAATGACAAATTTCTTTAACCCTCACTGAATAATACGGAAATTAGGTACGCAGGATCCTGCGATACGAGTGTATGATGTAAAGACGCTATTATGCTATACAAACTCGAATACGACAGAGATGCACCGTGGTCCGATCACACAAATCCGATATTCTCATACAGGCCGGCTATTCGCTAGTGCATCGGCAGATGGCAATGTACGAATCTGGGATAGTGTATCTAGTCGATGTGTCAAGCTGTTAGAAAAAGTACACAGTGGCGCGGCTGTGTCAAGCGTACGAATGACAAGAGATGAAAAATACGTTTTGACGTCTGGTCTGGACTCTGTCGTTCGATTATGGGATATCTCCAGTGGAAAACAAGTGATGGAATATGTCGGTCATGAACAACGTACGCAGCTACTACAAGTAAGATCAATGCCTACATAAACGAAAATCATGCTCATCATCTCCACAGCCAACGTTCAGCTATAACGAAGATTATGTATTAATTGGTGATGAAGCGTCAACCGATGTGATATGCTGGGATACGCAAACTGGTGTACTTCTCAAGAAGATTTCAGGTACGATACTGCAATTGGTACGGGTGGCGTTGTTCATCCTTTTTCTCTAGGGCAAAACAACCTCGTACGATGTGTAGCTGCTTCGCCTGTTGATAATGGTATATTAACATGCAGGTAAAGCGACCATCACCCTGGTCCACTATGTATCATAACCAAAACTTTTATTTTTGTAGTGACGACTACCGCGCGAGATATTTCGACACTCGTGCGATGGAAGCTTAGGGTTGGACATACATACACACTTCATATTAACGGAATATTACAACACTAAAAAAATTTCGCTATCATCATTTGAGCGACGATCTGATAGATAGAACATGTAACAACAGATCGACTGTAAAAGTCTGGCCCATCAATGTCTTATCCAAAACTCAGAATATGCTCCGTTCACATAAACCAACAGGGACATGCAATTCTACTTTGCACTGGAAGATAACAGACCCAATTGATTTCTTCAACCTCATAGGGTGCCATTCACGATAGCAGTGCAGACTTACTCAATTTCATGATTAAAGCAAGATCCATGATGAGCGTTTAATTTAGTATTGCCAGCATGAGAGCTTATTTCAAGCCCTGCCTAACTGTAGTATCTGGCTTCCTATTTTCCCTTAGTGCTACTGACTGTAAGACTTTTTAGCACACCGTAACTACTGGGAATCTTTTTTATTAATTAGGCGTATTTTGATACAATGAGAATGAAAAATGCTAATGCAGTGATGCGTTTGGTTTCAATCTTCGGCAATTAAATATGACTGGACTTCTCTATGGAAGCGCCATAGATTTCTTTGGTTGGGTTCCACATGTGTTCAGTAGCATATTGAACCAACTGTTCATGAGAGAGGGATTGGATCTCTTCTGCTTTCGCCAATCCTTCCTTCAGAGCCTCTTCACATACAGAAGCAGCAACAATGGCAGATACTTGGCGAATACGAGTCAGTGATGGATATAACCAACCCTTGGCTTTTTCCTCCTCCGTAAGTGAATCTGCCAGGGCCGTAGCAGCCCGGTAAATCATGCCGTCTGACACCTCGGTAGGTTTGGCAAGCACGGCTCCAAGACCAAGTCCAGGGAACACATACATGTTATTTCCTTGACCAGGAATTCTCACCTCACCCGTTGCGGCCGTGTAAGAGGGAAAAGCTGTGCCAGAGGCAAAAATCACTCGGTCTTCAGTTGCCTTCATGGCCTGCTCAAAGTTACATTCGGCCTGGGTGGCGGGATTGGACAATGGGAACACGATAGGTTGGGCGTTGATCTGGCCGAGACGTGAAAGAACTTCAGAACTAAATGCTCCGGGAGTCGATGAAAGACCAATTAAACTGAAAATAGGTTATAAAAAGTCATGGTTCAGTATCTTTCATACTGGATATGGAGCCAGAGTGATTCAACTTACGCAGTGGGTCTAATGTATTCAACGATATCCAAAAGATCCTTGTACTGCTGACCCTCGTTGTCGTCTCGTGCGTAATAGATCTTGTGTTGAGCAAGTCGGTCGCCACGATCCAGCGTCACAAGACCCTACAGGCGTAATGCGCGTTAATCCTTCATGGTCAGAATAGTAAAAGGTGAGATGCAATTTACCTTGCTGTCAACAATCCAGAACAGTTTCTTGGCATCCTCTTCCGTCATTCCGTGCTCTGTTTGGAAATATTGTTGGATTTGGCGTGCCACACCAATCGCTGCGGATCCAGCACCATAAAATAAGATGCGATGATGACATGGTTCCACTTGCGATTCCACCTGAGCACGTCGGATGGCGTTGATGACACCCGACAAGATAACGGCACCCGTTCCCTGGATATCATCGTTGAAACACAAGATCTTGTGCTGGTACTTTTCGAGAAGGCCGAAGGCATGATCCGACTGCCAGTCTTCGAATTGGATCAATAAGTCAGGATAAACCTCGTGGAGTGCCGACAATACGGAATCGACGACAGCATAGAACTATTCACCATTGTTAAGTTTAAAAAGAAAAAAAAAGGCTCTATGGCATTTGTGTATATGAAACCTACCTCGTCGTCTGCTGGACGCGTTTGGCGCAATCCAAGGTAGAATTCATCATCAAGCAACTTTTGATTGTTGGTTCCCAGATCCAGAATGATAGGAAGTGTTTTTCTAGGATCGATACCTGCACCGGCCACGTATAGCTGAAGTTTTCCGATGGGAATACCCATACCGTTGACACCCAGGTCGCCTAGACCCAGGATACGCGATCCGTCGGAGATCACGGCGATCTGTGGGGAGAAGGGCTCGGTGGGAAACGGGCGGTATTGTCGGATTACATCAGCAAGGCGGGGCATGTCATTCTTGCTCAGATACAATCCATCAGGCACACCTGGAGGAGCCAAGAAGGGATAGATGTTGCTGTATTCCAAACATGCCGATCCGACAGTGGGGGTATAAATCAAAGGCAACATCTCCTCCAGTTCTTCCAGGATGATCTGATAAAATAATCGAACATTGGTTGTGCGCAGCTGAGCTAAAAAGATGTATTTCTCAAGCATAGAAGGTTTGGAACGCAGCAGGCGCAAAGCACGTCGTTTTTGTGTTTCCAAAGTCTCGACCTTGGATGGGACAAGGCCAGTTAAACCAAGTAAATCACGTTTCGCATGCGTAGTGGCAGTACCTATCGTAAAGGAGAGCTTGCCTGCTTAGTTTCCTGGAAACAAAAACCTCTGAATTTGAGTGTCCTATAGATATACCTTCGTTATCATAGCCAGAGCGGGCGATAAGAGTGTTGCTTTGGTGAGAAGGTGTCATGGTGAAAAAAAAAAGTATGAAAATTAAAAGCAAAACAGATGAAATGACCTGACATCAAGCATAAAAACTCTCAAGGGCCTATATAAACAAAATTTTTGGCTTACCGAGGTAGGATTGCCGGAAATGACAGCAAGGCATGATGATTGGGTATGGTTCTGAATCACATAATGCCAGAACTACAAGGCGTCCTTTTCGGCCGATTTCGGCTTTGATGAACCGGGATGAGTTAAAGATCCGATGAAGACGAAATATAGAACGCAACGTGTTCTTCTACCTGGTCCGCACAAACCTCACCCCACATCTTGGGCGGAGGCTACGGGAAAAGAAAGAGATCGTTAGGTGATTTTGGAGTCTGGGTTGTCGGCGTACCAAAAAAAAAAAGGCTGCTGGGACAACCTCACCATGGCTGCCAAGCCGACACTGGTTGGATATCGTTTGGATCCGAATTGATCTCATCCATACTGAAATCGCCTTCCAATTCCCCTGTTTGATTCTTGCGGCATGACCTTAACAAGGTTTGTGGCACCGAAGAACAAGGGCCAACGTTTACTTCAAAAGGGAAAGGGAACCCTTACCCGAGAAAGGAAACTTTTCCGTACCGCGGGAAGAGATGGTTTCGACGCAGAATATTTTTTTGTGTGGGGCAAAAGTCTCACGAGGTTTAGAACTCATACCAGCTAAAATCATCGTTACATCCGCACCAGGTGGATCAATCTCAAAGTTCGGACGTATGTAGAAAGACAAAAACGATAATGGTAGAAACTGATGTGTTGTCAACGACTGCTGTCGTATCGTTTGACAACGTTAATACCGTCTCCTTAGCAAAGATATCATTATGGACACAGCTCAAGGCAGGGACACAAAAAAGGTCCCGATTAATTAAACACCTATTTTGATGTCAATATCTCCGACAGTCAAAGAGAGTGGCATTATTAGCAAGTCGATCTACAAGGAAGAAAGCACAGGTTCGATTCTTTATCAAGCTTCATCAGGTGTAGAACGTATTAATAGTCGATCTTTAAATTATTTGCCTCTGAACACGCGCTACACACAAGACTATGTTTTCTTTTCCGTTCGTCGGAATGAATATCGTCATAGGTTAAGGCAGGCATCCCGAAATATTTTGAAACAAAGTTTTGGCTACGATTAGTCAGACTTTGAACCTTAAATGGAAGGGTCTTTATTCAAAAGGATCGTCGTCTGTTTCAAAGACACGAAAATAAATGCAGTACAACCCTAATACAGTGGCAATAGAATGTATGTTTCGAACGGCATGATGCTGGTCGACGAACATTTATCATGATACAAGCCATGAGTGTTGACAGTTGGAAACGTTTACGTCCGCGATCAACCAAAGCCTAAAATAGATGCAGTGATTCCAACGAGCTATGTCGCAGCCAATCAAAATTGAAGACGGCAGGTCAATCAAGAACCAGTTGCGCATGTTCAGAAATGGATATCGTAGTTTTAGAAATCATGTTATAACAAGAGAGTAACCCATCATGTTAACAGCGCTAACATCGTACTTGTTAGTGTTGATGATGTATGCGGTCACCCAGAGTTCATTGACGAACAAAGAATAGAGAATTATGCTTCAAGTAAAGGGGGGATATATTAAAGAAATGTGAGAGAAGTGTGCTTATACGAAGGAAAGATAACAATGACCTCATGATGGGAGATATTTATACTTATAGGAAGTAGAGGCAACTACGCTTCAAAGGACAAAGTGCAGATCCGTTCTTTGTTTTTACTGCCGTCGATGAGCGCGTGGATGTTCGGATGGGTCGGACGAATTCTGTGGGTATACTCAGCGAGGTTGGACACAGGGCAAGGTCGACAAAGACGCCAGAAAACTTCAGACAAATACATCACCAACTTCATATTTTTCATGGATATAAAAGTGGACAAGTCGTGCGATGATCGAGGGA
The DNA here is from genome assembly GCA_000696975.1 of Apophysomyces trapeziformis B9324. NCBI lineage: Eukaryota > Fungi > Mucoromycota > Mucoromycetes > Mucorales > Mucoraceae > Apophysomyces > Apophysomyces trapeziformis. Next base: position 48,386 of record JNDP01001119.1, on the reverse strand, counting down.
ATGACAATCTTGCAATTTCCAGCATGGTGTAGATGCCATCGTGGCGCAGCCGCATCATATAAAAGATGATCGTGAAACCATTTATTTGGAAAGAAATGCAACCAATCAAATGATGTCGATCGATCGCTTCTTTTAAAAACACTGCTAAACGTATTAAGTCATGGCACAGATCGTGGATGTCAGGTTTCGCTGGAAATTGCAACATTGTCATTTCCTAGAGATCATTACACGACTTGTCCGCCTGCGACTTTTATTTCGATTGTCCAGCCACGTCAATTTTGATAGGCTGCGACATAGCTCGTTGGAATCACTGTATGTCTTTTCTTTTTGTCAGCGCTGGTAAATATTTCCTCATTTCGAGAATGCTGTTCACCTGACCGCATTATCCATGCCGCTCTTAGTTAGATATAGCTGAGAAAATAACATAAACTTCGATAGAAAACCAACGAACAGTTACTTATCGACAAACCTTCCGCGACACGCTTTGAACAATGGCACACTGGACACAGGTTAGCAATTACCCCATAATGCCGTGGGAAAGATACACTACATCAACTCTTCAATCATATATTTGTGTCCATTTCCCGAGGGACAATCTCCATTTCTTAGTTAATCCATGTTGAGCAATACATGGCTACCACATGTGGAACGTTAGGAAACAAAGTTGCTTAGTAAACCAGGCGATTTCGGATGATTTCGTTTTATTTTTGCCAACCGATCATTTTACATCATTAATTTATGTTCAACCAAAAAAAAAAAGAGCACGTTTATGAAAAAAGCGAATGTTTCCGAAGTTTATCGATCCAATAATGCGGGAAGTTTATAAGCAAATTATGGCGCCATGCGGCCGTTAACTAAATTGAACATGGAAAGGAGGGGGGTATGTTGTTTCAATCCACTTCATCCATCGGATTTGGCTGGACTTGTTCGGAGGAACCTCTTCTAAACCGACTACTACTACCATAAACATAAATTGTACCAATGGTATGACCGAAAGGACATTGCTGCATTACGTCTTCTCTTGCATCTAAACCAGGCTCTGAAGCATGAACACCGGACTCATCAGTCGATTCAAACTGCGATTCGTCATCTGTATCACCACCTTCCACCGCTTGATCTTCCTCCGATGGCACAGCAGAACGACTTTTAAAACAGAAAAAGAACAAAACATATCAACGGACACAAGTCTGGTCTTGCCGCAGCCTACCAAATGGGACATGTGTTACTCACGCCGAGCCATTTTCTGATGCATGGCCCGTGATATTCATGTTTGCATGGCATCCGTATCAACTCGGACATGACACCGAAAGTCTCTTGACATATAGTACATTCTTCACGTTCAGCTAAAAAGCTTACAAGTCAGAAAGCTTAATGGATGTTCATACAACGCTTATACCTGGATCACCTTCCTGCAAGAAGCGTTTATCTAATCTATCAATGGCTGCGGACGAAGCAGGTGTTGTATGAGTTCCCTGGGTGCCAAAAGCATCGACAAACCATGCTCTTCTCTCATGCGTTTGGTCAAGAAGTCTACGGATGTTTTAGCATTTCTTTTACGTTTTCCAGTCAAGCTCGTTTTTTTTTCTTACAGTGAAAGCCGGTGCAGATTATCATGCAGGCGTCTCACAAAGGTGGACTGCATTAAGATGTACGATTCATGGCGTCGCCGTCGTAAGCGATATACTGCGGTGGCAAATCTTTCATCGTCTGGGTTGTCAAACAGTCTTGAACGATAGGCCGCACTTGAAAATCTGACATTGTCTTCATCGTCCGATTCAATGGTTAGGCTTGTTTCTCCATCAGTTATGCCTTGCTCATATTCTCCCTCGTCTTCTTCTTCGTCTTCTATTTCTTCGCTGTCGTCTTCCTGATCTGTCACCCAGTTTGATTCGGAGTCATCGTCATAAGAATCCCCATCCGATTCTTCTTCGGTTATCCAGTCGCTGTCGCTATCACCGTCTTCTTCTAGTAATGTATTGGTATCAGCACTGTCATGGTCTTCACTAGAGCTGTTTGAGATCTCCTCCAGGCTCTGAGACAGGTCGGCTAATCTGGCATAAAACGTCTCGATATGTTCTGCAGCCTCAGAGAGAGATATCAGGTCGCTGTTCATGGCGGATTCGGCCTAGGCGATGAGTTAGGAATAAAGATTTTAACCAACTGGCCATCTTTTTTTTATGAGAGAATGCGTAGTTCTTGCCTCTTCGAAACGTTATGACAAGCTTTGGGTACATAGCAGGAACACCACCCAAAAAAGGGATCGCACCAGTTTAAGACACGTGATACTAAAGTAGACAGCTTTTTTGTGCCTCTCTCATTGAAATTGCACTGAAATTGCACTCCTCTTTTCTTTTTGGTTTTTCTTTCTACGCATTAGCATTCTTATCCTGCGATTCACATGCATTAGTTGATTATACGATCGACAATTCGTATGTAGCAGATATACTGACTTTAATGGAAGCGCTGCTCGGTTCTATCGTTCCCATTTGCTTATATGCATAATTGCTTTGCTCTTTTTCTAAATATACACATGGTTCATCTTAGTGTTTTTCACAAAAACTGATTTGCTCCCGTAAGATATACAGTCATGGGTCGTTTGTTCTGCTGTGGATCTGAATGGAATCTCGAAACAAAGGTTGAACATTATAGAGCTCAATCCATCAGGGATCTTGTGGGCACTACTGCTCATCGTCAAGTGCCTTTATGTCAATGGTTGCTTGACTACTTTCACGGATTGATTCCCGTTTTATCATCCAGGAACGTCAGCTATACGCATAAAATATCTTTCATTTCATTCGAACGTTCATCTTTATTATTCTGGTATTGCCCATGTATATTGGATACCCAAGGCACTTGATGTGAACACATGATGCATATTCTATGATATCGTTTTAGGCGGAAAGGAAAAGCTTAACTGACCGCTCTTCATGTGAGAGCAAAGGATGACTTTTATCCATTGTCTGGGACTGCTTTTGTAGTGTCCGAAGCAGGCTATGGCCTGTATCTGGTTCGAGAGTCTCTTGGCATCGAACTTGCATAAAAATGAAAAGTGAAGCTGCTCCAATGGCAAAAGAAGTTGAGACTTCTTTAAATCCTGACGAACTAGAAGTATGATCTACAAATAACGTGTCGGTCGGGAAGATCTGATCGATGCATTTCAGGTCCTCCGCAGACAGTATGTTAAAGAAGGCGAATATGTAACCATACAAACCAAGTTCAATTACGCATGGGGACTTGTCAAGTCAAATAACTCTGGAGAAGTTGAACTTGGAATCAAGCTCCTAACAGGTACGATAGTGGCAATGTAAACTTGAAATTGAAAGAGAAAGCTGATGATCACGGTAGAAATTTACACTGATTCCCCTGAGCGTCGGCGCGAATGTCTTTACTATCTTGCCCTCGGACATTACAAGATATCAAACTTTACAGAGGCCAAGCGATTTAACAAAGAACTTTTGAAACGAGAGCCTCGAAATGCACAAGCGCTGGATCTGGACCGTTTGATTGATGAAAAAGTATCCAAAGGTAAGTGAATTGGTGTTCTATGTTAACTGCAGATTGATATTTGGAGACAGAGGGCGTCATTGGTCTAGCCATTGTTAGCGGTGTGGTTGCTGTTGGCGCTGCTTTGGTGGCAGCCATTGTTAAGCGCTCGAGATCTTGATTCCCCCTGCCACAATAAACCTTGAGCTTTGAACTGGCGTAATCTACTACAGTAGCTAAGCGCTATCACACGTCAAAATCCAGTGTGTCTGTACCCAGAAATAACATGAAATGTCCTTCTACAAACGAACGCTCGGTTATTCGCGAATTTTGTGCACGTATTATTGTTTCAATGAGATATTCAATGGAGATTTTAAGTAGATCAGGTTGTTTCTCATGCACTTTTTTCGAGTCCAAGCCTGACACATATACAACGCGTTATCATGCCATTTACTGTCAGCAGTACCATATGTGATTTGGTTGCCTTTTCCTTGCCTAAATATATATAGGCTTTATAAGTTTAAGTCTGCATATGTGTCATGGTTTGCTTTCTTCGGTAGCGTTGACGATAACCACTTCCCAGACTCAGTCGCTACGACCTTCATCTGAGCCATCTTGACTTTTCTCAACGAAAGTCGAGCAAGGCCTTATTGCAGGATGATACCTGATATTCCTGAATTCCAAAATCAATCCCACTGACATATTTGCATACTTTCCGATATCTCCATTGTTTATGCTTTTCATTTTGAAGGTTGTTCATCGCTTGTTTCGTAGTCCCAAGTTCATATTATCTGAGTTCGAATTTTACACCAAAAAACTTATAGATTGCCAAAGCCTCTTTGACGCCGAATAGACACGCCCAATATCAGTCAAAGCATCTTTAATAATGTCTGAACTGCAATGTGAAATGCTCCACGAAACGCATCATATGAAAGACATTTCCACCAAGATGAAGCTTGATACCGTATATCATAGCTCCGCCCAGGGCAACTATGACATGCCCAACTCTGGAGAAACCAATGGAGGCACAAAACGAGCTTTAGAAGACACCGTGCAGGAAGACTCGTTTTCTGCTGAGCGGACACTACGCACACGATCACCTACGTATGATCAGTATGAAAAGCCTTCGCCTAAACGTACGCGACAAGTCTCTTCAAGTCGTTCGCCTACGCAGCCCCGCTGGCATAATCAATCTTATATGTTGTTTTTGGCACTCCGGCAGCATCCCGATCGATGCCTTCCGCGCACAGACTTAATCAAAGCTGCGCTAGCCTTGGATAAAAAGATTAGTGAAGAACGTAACTTACCGAAAGTGTTTCGAGGCAAGGTAAGAAAAACAGGGGGAAAGAGTGTCCTTTCATTCTTTCGTATAGTTTTAACTTTTTGGAATTTTCGCCTAGACACCGATGAATTCAGCTTCCGCCATTCTCACGAATAATAGCGATCGCTATTTTATACCTTTCAAGCCGAATGGAAGTCGTTCCATGCATTTCCGACTGGCCTATGAACCTGGAAATTTTGCAAATGCAGTCGAAGAATACCGAAAATGGGAGAAAAAATTGATTGAAGAAGATTGGCCGCACCATTTTGGTGTTCCAAAAGGCACGAAGGAATCTACTGTAATGCATACCAGCTCAAATGAACAGCAGAAACAAATGACAGAGTTTGACGAATTTGTGGCAAGCCGTCAGCGTGCACGGAATAACAGTAACAGTTACGAGGACAAAGAAAATAAGAACAAAGACACCCGAAGATCCAATAAAGCAGAGAAGAAAGAGCGAGCCGAAAAGCAAAGGCCAGACTTGAATGAGCTTGATCTCAGTCGAGTGCCGACGTCATGGAAAGACATTGTTCGTGTGGACCAAAACTTAGCCGTGTATGCCACACGTCGATTGCCCTCTGGCACACCCTTGGGATATTATTTTGGCGTACCCATGACCGAGGATGAGTTCGATTCACTTAAACAAGGTGTTGGACATGCATCACGCTATTCAGTTATGTACCGTAAGACCATTCTGGATGCGACTGGTGAAAACGGCGAACCTTTCGATGATCCAGAGGGAGAAGTATACTGTCCTTTTCATTTCATGAACACAACAGAAGAAGCAGATGCAAACATATTACTCGTGGAAGGACCTCTTGTCAATCAAGTAATATGCTCGACAAAAAGAGCGATTGAAGAAGGCGAAGAATTGCTAGTTTGGCACCCTGTAGCCCAGTTACCATCCTAAAACAAAGAATACCCCCAAGATGCTAGCAAAATAGGCTTTCTATTTGGCAGCTTACAATGCTAGTGATTTGATAATGACCATACCAACAAAAAGAAGAACGGTATTTGTATTTGATTCCCTTTTTTACTCAAAAACAAGAATCCATTTCGGACTGATCAAAGAAGGCAAGCACATGTTGACTGAATATGGATTCCATGTCAGCGAAATGGGTTACCATGGCCTTTATATGTTAAACGCGGCTTTGGATCATTGCATGGTTTTCAGTTCCATTTTAATTTTCAAGTGTATGAGCGCTGTTCATCCTTTGTTAGAGCGTCGTCTTATTACAGTTGTTGGAAGGCGAGAGAAAAGAAGTCACAAGTCAATGGACGAAAAAGAGTGTGAGCGCCAAACAAAAAATAAAACTGTCCACTCCACTCTTTGTATCATTCAACGTCGCCCCCCCTTTTTTTTTTCATTGTTGGAAAAAAAGAGAGTATAAACACTTCTTTGCATTGTAAATACTGAAAACCCTTATTTTATTTTGACAATCAACAACACGAGCCGCATTCGTGTAAAGACCAGAAAACAACTCTAAACAATATAAACATGCCTATATCCATCGTACACGATAACCTTACACACATGAACGGATGCAGCAGCCCAAACACACTGACAGAGTATTCCTACGACTATACTCACACCCCTCAACCATCACCTCCGTCGCATCCACCACAACAACCATCATCCATCCCAATGCCCATGGCCGTACCCGTACTAGGCCATGTCGCGCATCATCAACAGCATGTCTTCTTCGCACCTCCGCATCCTGCACCACCTCTATACAATATAGATGCTTATTGTGACTATTTGTACCATGTTGGTTATCTGCAAGGTAACATTTGCAAAAAAAGAAGAAAGAAAAACAAATAAAGAAAAAAAAGAAACTGAATCTTAGCTTCATTCTATTTTTTTAAGGGCAATTTTCAGACGTCAATTTGACAGTTCCAAGATTGCAGAAAACTTATGCATTGCATTCCCTCATCATATCGCGATCTCCAGAGATTTATCGTCGTCTTACTCAAAATCCTCATTCGATCGAACTTGATCTGGACATATCTCCTGAAGCGCTGCACACCATTCTTGGTCATCTGTATAAACCATTGTCTCATCACGACTTGTGCTATTTTGCAAGTGAAAAGCCGCGTGTGTGTGCCGAACTTTTGGATGCAGCCGAGCAACTGGGACTGGATCAACTCTTGGACAGGACGCTTCATATTGTCGCTCAAAGTTTGTCTCAATCATCCGTCTACTACTGGATCACAGCCATGCATTCATTTAATGATAAGCATCGACGATGGGTAGAGTCTCTTGATCATCATCTGGTGCAATATCTCACCATCGGCCTAGCTACGCAATTGGAAGCCTTTTCTACAACTGTAAAAATGAGCGGAGGAGCTTACATTGGTCGAATCCACACATATGGATACATGCCATCGAAAACACCGCCTACCAGAGGCATGATGGATTTGGCACACGTTTATGCTGTACTACCCTTGGATTATCTGAAACGATGCCTTGAACATGTTGATTTACCGGTTCAGGACGCAATTCAACGGTACCACTTTGCAAAACAAGTATTGGCTATACGAGAAAACTTGGGCAAACATGGCCTGTCAGTCGTTTGGCGCGTGGATGGAGAAGCCAATTTATTAATCGTCAAGAAAGCCAAGAAAATTGGTAAATGGGATCCATCACAATATCATGTCCAAAACAAATGATTGCAAGCATCTTCAATGCCATAAAAGAAAACTGCATTTCACCTCTTTATTCTCAAGAAAATCGAAAAAAAAACCTCAAAGAAGCTGAGAACAGAAGGTCAAAACCATGGAGAGAAGCAGCCAATCAGAACCATGCAACTTCCTTTCTTTTCTTTCTTTCTTTTTGCATCCGTTTCTCTTCCTTTCTCATTTGGTGTACATCAATTATTTCTGATTGCTTTGCGAATATGAACAGTTTTTTTTTCTTTCTCCTCTAATGGATATTATTTGTGTTGCCCTTCGAAAATATTGTACAAACCGGTAACCATAATAAAAAAATAGTAAAAGAGAAAAGCACCAGTAAAAAGGGGGGAATCGGGTCGGGCAATAGTCTGTATTTAAGGATAGGCAGAGATACTGTTTTTAAAATCGTCCATATAAATTCTTAATCTCGTATATTCTGGCGTCTGAAGATCGTCTACATAAACGCCCGTTTAGTTCATCGTTTTCTAAAGTGGCTCTATTTTACCTTCACTGTAGGCTCTGCCCTGTACACCGTACGCTTTTTCCAGATAGGACCAAAGTTTTTCACTCACTATGTCTGCGTGTGTCTCGGGAGATGGACGGTATTTATCCATGGGTAATCTTATGGTTGGATCCAATGTGCCATTAGCCCTGGCAAGTTTATGATTCGAAATACGACCTGGCAATGGAGATCCTTCACCTGGTGGGGTGATTCAGTACGCCTTGCTATCATCCATCCTTTTCACGGACAACTTACGGGTTCGGAAGAGCATCCATGTTCTTCCCCATTGTTTCTCAACGAGGTAATGCTTCAATGACATATCTTCACGTCTAAGTTCCTGGACATAGAGTTGATGTTCCGCTTTTCGTCGACGATCCAAATCACCCTCTTTTTCTTCTGCCTTTAACTTTTCTAAAATCGCCTCCACTTTGATTTTCTCGTTTCGATCATCACCAAGCTAACATATTCTCAGTAAGCTACTATGTTCCCTAAAGCGCGATCTTTGCTGAAGCTATTGTTGTTTACCTTGCGTGGTTCAGAAGGAGTGCATTGAAAGCAAACGAGCGAGCCCGATTCCATCTCCAGCTGTAACGGAAATAATCGCTCATCGCTTCTGTCTGGTTTATCCATGCAAGTCCGACACACTATTTTCAAGGTTAATACAAAGCAGGACCCGTTACTTGTGTCACCTTCACTTTCGCACGTGGGGTTCATATTCATATAGGACGCGGTTTCTGTCTTGCAAACATCACAAACAGATGGTGCTTTGACTGCTGCTCTGTAGATGGTTCGTTTGGCTTCCGTGGGTTCATCTGGCAAGCCAGCAAGGTGACTGCAAATGACGACAGCACGCGTACGTAACAGTTGGTATAAGTGGGCCCAGGTTTCGTCAGAATGCTTGAAAGTGATATTATAATCGCGTTGAAGCAGTCGCCGAAACAGAAGATCGTTAGAGATCAAAGTTGAGAAGTGCTTGGAAGTCAATGAGAAAGCCAAAATGGATGGGATGTCCAACATAAACGCGATGTTCACCAGTATTTCAGGCGTTAACTTCTCGATGGGGGGCTTTGTATGATTATTAAACATGAAGAGTGCTTTAAACGAAGGAAACGCGTTTAAAATTTTTGTTAAGAGAAACGGGAAAAAGAAAGAGGGAACAATTTTTTTGTGCAAACCTGTTTTCTACTTGGGTGCACATACAGTCACCCAGCGAAAAAAGTCTGCGCTTAAAATGGAATCGGTTGCAGTCAGCAAGAACAAACTCACTATCGCCCTTTTTCAGCTTAGGACGTTTGCTAAGATGCTCTTTTACTTGGACAATGTTGATGTTTTTAGACCTAGCGAATCTTAACATCTCTTTATTAGACTTTCACTTCATATAAAAATTTCGATATTTGCTCTCTGATTAACAAAATGCTATATTGCCTAGCTAATGTGGTGAATAGAGCTAGCGAAACCATTGGTGCAAATAGAAACCACTACCGGTGATTTACACGCGAGAAGAGCAAAATTGCAATAAATTTAGCATCTATGGAAAGCTGGTCCATCCAATCTTTCAAAATAAAATGATATCCATCATTGGATGCTATTTGTGCAATGGTAGCAAGTAGATATACACCATCCAAAACAAATAAGTTATTTATATATAGAACAAAATTTCAAATCTGTTCGAAAATCTTTCCTTCTGTACGTCTGAATGCCTCTATTTGATATAGTATCACTTGCTGGAGGTATCTAAGCCGTTCATCTGATCCAGCCGATTCCCCAAATGCTTTATCTTCCGCCTTTTGTCGCACTGTTGCTATCACTTCGTTTTTTAGCTGCTGTAGATTTTGAATCACCAACCGCATTGCATCCGTAACCGGCGCCACTACCAAATACATGTTAAACCCTAATATACTGGCAAGCAAATGATACCTTTCTCTTTCCGTGCCATATCACCTACGAACGAAAACGTGTCTCTATATTCGCTCTCCACAGCTATTTGTCGGTCCAATCGTGACAGTTCCGCAGTTAAAGAACTATTTAATTTCTTTTGCTATCATCTAGAATTAGCTTTGATTATCTCGACTATGTAGGACTATGAATTCTTGAATTCAACCATTCGCGGAATAGCATGCTAAGGAAAAGCAATACCAAAGAAAAAACAGACACGATAGATGGAGAAAATGAAAGAAAGCACAAATCGTACGAATATATTTTAACACTGTCTGTGCATACCTAGTCACCTTCTCTCTGAACGCTTCTCTTCGAAGAAAAAAACGATTTCCCGAAAATCGCATGAATATCCAAAAGGAAAAATATACATACCGCTATGAGTGATGCTCGCGCCTTTTCTAATTCTTCATCTAATAGGGCTTCGTTGTCTTCGGTATAACCTTGGTCGAGATCCTATACTGTGGTTAGATAGCTCTTCCGACATACTCCTAATAACCTGCTCATGTTCCAAGGTGAATAGACGATCCTCTGGTAAATGCAAGATATTGTCAAATACGTATTTTTGAAAAATATTGAAAGATTGATCGACAATTTTCTGGACTTCATCCTCAAATATTAACATTGCCTATAAAAACTGCTGAGAATCGCTACGTCTCGGTATTTCAGAATTACTTCATCAATCGCAGCCGGATCCACATTGGAAACAGACCAAAGGTATTCTTTAAGCCCTATCAGACTTCCACAGATAATCGTGATGCACCCGTCGTATAGATCGTCCAGTATCCGAATAGGCAAATATCCGAAATGTTCCGCCAAAAGTTCCTCATTATCGTATAATCGTCTAGTGGACATGGTAAAGTGCCCGTATCATTTAGTTTAATTTCTGTAAAAGAGATGTACGGACTTCAATCTCAACGCCAAAATTCCGTGACGGTAAAGTTGTCACATATTTGAGCCTAAGCAATTCAGAAAGGCTAGCATTCACTTTTCCTGTGTGACTCTATGCTTCCAGAACGGGTATTGAATAAGCTGAGATGTCGACATCGAGGAAATGGGTAATGGGAACAGGATGCCTGTTTACTTAACATTGAATGATCGGTTAGATCTTATAAACTACCACCAACTGAACCATTTGTTGTACTTGATCCAGAGGTCTTTGGTATGATTGCTATTGTGAGTGTAAAACATTATATTAAGTCTGCTTTAAGAGAAGAAAAGACGAGAAATACAAGCACAAGGACGGGCTCCTCCTCCCCCTCTCTCACCCTCTGTTCTACCAGAACTAAACTTCGACGGCACAGCACCAGATTCGCCTCGATATTCCTCTCAACGGACACAATTCACACAAAATTCCAGTCGAACTATCCCGTTATTTAAAGTATACCGAACGCATGATACAAACCATAACGAAGACATCTCAATATCTCGTTCTCCCCTTAATACTCAAACATCCGATTACAGCAGAGACAACGTGGTGACCAATGCAAAAGACTCGACTGCAATCAATCGTGCTGATAAGATATCGGATACTGAGGGACCCGCTTCACAGACAACAACTGCATTTTCCTCAGACTTACCTCAAAATAACGACTCTACAGCGCAGGAATATACCATAATCGACTCAGTATCACAGACCGTTTCATCATCACTGCCTACAGAAGACAATACTCTAATTACATACCAGCGTAGTAAGATATTAAAAATTAGCAAAAACGACAGTGTTGAAGACGTATCTGAGAACGATATTGCATCCCCTAACGTTATGACAAATGAAAATGAACATCATACGCAGCATAGCCCTAAACGAAAGCGTGCGGAGGATGAAGCTATACAATCACCAGACGATGTAGCTGAGAACATGGAAATACAGGATCATATTCAAAAGCACAAGAGGAGGAGTTCAAGCTCTTCGAACATACATACAATTTCTACTCTTCAGGACAGCCTGCCCTATAGATCTGCTCAACAAGAAAAAGTGAATGGAGTTTTTTACTCCAAACAACAGACACAGGAAGTTCAAGGTATTGTTAAAGAAGCGCAAACCTGTCATCCGTTATTGTCTCCCCAAAATAGCCACGCACTATCAGCGGAACATGGGAAACGCCTCATTTCTGATAAATCTCCATTAAAGGACGTTGAAAAAGGCGAATTAAGCGCTGTATCCGAGGATATTAATGAGTCAACACAGTTTGAAGCCCCTTCACATATACTGGAAGAACGTAACGAAAGTGAGTTGTCAACAGAACAACAAGACAATTATTCAGACGGTAAGCCCGCGGATCCTGTACCTTCCCGAAGGAGATCGCAGTTGGACATATCTATGGTGCATGAAAAACACGAAGAAAGCGAAGAAGCCTATCGTAACAGAGCCGCGTCACTATCTGGTTCACTTAAGCAAAGCTATCCTATCCGAGATATGCAGAACGTGGATTCAGATGCACAGTTACCCGCTACTGCAGGTAACGAGGACAATATAGACTTGGAGGATATTGTTGGAGACATGCGAAACGCAGATGGTCAAAACGCAGATGGTCAAACAACCACGTTAGCAGAGGAGCAGGAGCACCCGAAGGAACCCATAGTTGAGCAATCGGCCCATACCTTGGAGGACCGACATACTGACTATGATTCAAACGTACATGACATGAGCAACCGTGTACGTTCACAGCTTCAATATGATGTTGATGATGAGTACTACTTTGGCGGCATCGAATCTCCTATCCAAAGCCTTAGTCAATATGACCAAGCTGGGCCTGATATGGAAGGACGAAACTTGTGGGCAATTTCAGAAAAAGAGAGACATATCGAAGACATGAGGATAATGTCTAGAGATGATGATGCTATATATGTTGGTCCGCTAGATGTTCGAATACCGCCTGCTAGTGATGAGCGCTTAAGGATAATGGAGGAATTCATGGAGGATGACGACCTGCCGATGGAAGTTAATCCTTTGGAGCTACAAAGGATTATAAAAAGAGTGGAAGCGCAATTGGATGCAGACAGTCGTGTTGCCAAGAGGAGGAAGAAAGCCGATATTGAGCTGAGCTCAGTCATCGACCCAGTCAACAAGGCCATTATGGAATTCAGGTAAAAACATCAACCAAAAAGCGATCCATTCATCATGCGTTAGAGATGAGCAACGAGATACATTGACGAAACGGCTAGTTGTAGAGTTTGGAAAAAATACAGCTAATATGTTTGAAGAATTAGTAAGACAAGACGGGCAACAGAAATGAAATACTGATAGTTTATATTAGAAAGAACTTTATCACGAACATATGCAGTTAGAATGGAAGTTAAAGCGAGTAAAGAACATCCAAGCCAAGGAGCGAAAGCGTTTGCTTGAAGTGCGAAAAAGAAAGGACCAAATTAAAAGGGAGCTAAGAGATGTTCAGAAATCTACGAGCATGTCACAAGGCAATCGAAAGGTAAAGCAATGTTAAAACTATACAAATATTTTCTGAACGTTTAATGTAGGAATGGATGGATTTGCAGAACCTTTTTAGCAAATTAAAAGCAGCGCGGTCAAAACCATAATAAATCTACTCTAGCATATAATGGAAATCGGTTTGCTTTGTTGGCCACTTAAGGAAAAAGAGGAGGCTAAAGAAAGAAATGCTCCAAACACATCAATCTGAGCAGTCGTTCCAATATTTGCTGGGTAATCTTACCTCTTTCCTTTTTCTTCTTTTTTTTAAAAAAATGTGCCTTGCGGAATTATAGTCATTTTGGTTTTGCTTAGAAATACTACTTATGTGAGCATTGTTTCGTTATAGCGGCACGTTGTCCTACTTGCTCAAGAATTAACTCTTCGAATGAACAAATCGCTATTTGTGCAACATATCGTAGTAACGCATCCATTCTTAACAGAATGAAACACTAATTTCAACTTATCCTCTTTTTAGGCTTTTGATTGAGTGGCTTCATGTTGACAATATGATGCATCGCCTATTTTAATCAAGCTTTTCTATTAATTTATCAAGTTTCTTTTGAGGTTTTACTTCTGTTTCCGGAAGATGCCACCCGAATAGCGTAGATCAACAAGTCAAGAATACGTACGATGATATAGATTGTAGAAGAACATGTTTTCCTCGGCATGGCTAGGTATTGAAAACTAAGAAGCGGCACCAGGCAGATGAAGAAGATACCGCAGGTATCACCTTTATAAGTAAAGCACTGCTTTCATGCATTGTTCCAGGCACTCTCGCAAAGGATGATCTTTCATACGTGTCATAGTGTACCTTAAAGTGGCTGCAATAAATGTGCGAACTTGCCGCAGCCTCATTTGTACGGAGCAAAAGAAAGGAAGCTAATGAGGAGAAAGAGGCCAAAGCGGCGCAGGAAAGCGGAAAAATCGAAGAAACTTATCAACTCTATACAGTGACCCCTCACTGAGTTTTCTCTCGTCGACTTCAATCCCCCAATGACTTCAAAATATCTTTGGGAATGGAACAATCTGTTACAGCGTCGTTTAGTATCGTAAGTACTCGCATCAAGTTCTAATCCTCTTTAACTTCAAGAAATCAAAGGAATAGAAGCCTTGAAATAAGAAAGGGGGATCATTCGAATAACTGATCCGAGCAAATATGCCAAGTTCTGCATAATTTCGTCGCCAGAAAGCAATGCGATTCTATTCTCTGCGTTCAAGTGGCCTGTGTCTTAGCTATATCCTAGCCGACTTCGAAAAGGTTAAAAAATTATTAGGAGAGTTGCTCTTACATTACACTAGGAAAATCGGATGGCCACAATTTGCAGTGAAGGCGTGATCTACAATATTCTTTCATTTCTATCTGTGTTGACACTCCATTCTTCTAAACTGACATTAATAAAGGATGATATAGTATTTCCCAAAAATAATTTCGCAAATTACTAAAAGCAAAGCCGCAGTCCATTGAAACTGAAATTTGTATATGCATTTTGCATTCACTCTGTGCGAAGCTGGGTATGGCGTCGTCAGTTTTCTGACAGGTATGTAAAATTGGTCAATTCGAACTCTTATAACATGACAATTAAATGTGATTTGTTAGCATCGAGCCCAGTTTCCAGAATGCGCCAGGTGAATTTGCTAGATGCGACTTTAATTCCGGGAAATAATGTACACCTCATTGGCCCAAGCAACTGTGCCACTTTGACGCTTCGTCCTTTTGGCAACTACAGAACTCCAAGTCTATCGACACTTACGTCTTCAAAAGGATTTCTTTGTATGTGCGGATACCTGAAACAAATGGTGGAAAGGTGCACTTCATCAGACAAGGAAGAAAACCACTGTTCGCTTTCTGAAGTGTGATGTTCAGTGCGCTTCGAAAGGGACGCCAACTGGACCAAACTTCAGCGAAGAAAGCTAAAAGAGGATGGATCCAGAGGGCAATGCAAGATTGTGGATCCTGATCAGTTTAAAACTTGCTCTGCCTGTGAAGCATCTTTTGGGTGACATCCGTTCTGCATTGACTTGGTGTCAAACTGTGTGTGGGCTACTGTTTCTGTTACACTTTCCCCTTTGTATGCTGCATCGCAATCACGTTCTATGCTTTGCAAATAGCGAGTAGATGCTGCTGCATGAAGCCCTAAAAACAATGGGGAAAAAAACAATCTGGTAAAGACTGCACTCGCTCGCTATATGTAATCCCGGCACCTGTGACCATCTTGTTTGATAACAATGAGAATTCAACTTTTAAATGGGTGGGATCCATTTATATCTTGTTGAAGGATTGAAGCAATAGGTTCTTCAAACTGTAAGTGGATAAAATGGTTTCCAATCACTGTATTAGTTTCCATGCAAGGTACAGCTTTATCTATTGTGGCCTCATGAGCAAGCTACGTTCTGTTGGGATAGTCTGCACATAAGAATAAAACATGATATAAATTCCATTAAGCCTGTCAAGTGATGAATGTTCAATCACTATAGGTAATTCTCTATTTCAACATGTACAGTATATCCAATAAGCAACCATAAAAAAAGAATCCATAGCAAATGAACAAAGTAAGATAAGAAGAAATGAATGGGAAGAATCAGAAACGAGATGTGAAATACGCATAGTTAATCAATGATTAGAATGGTTCAAAATATTTATTAGTTAGAGGAGGAAACCATGGTCAATGTTCGCTGGATGGTAAATAGTAGGTAAAATAATCTGGAGTGTGACAGAAACAAAGGATCAAAGGGAGGAGCGGTAAACCTTGTTATATGTAAAAGTTGTGCGAACATCGCATTTGCCTGCTTAAATTTCCTCATGATGATTTTAATATCATAAGTGTAAGACTTGTTCTCTTATTCAACTAGATACTGATACAAAGAATAAAGTTAAGTTAGTATCAAGGTTCTGATAAGGTCGAAATGCGTGTGAAACTATCCATCTTCTCTTGCGGTCTAAAGCACTTCTTTCCGCTGTCGAGTCGTTACTAGAAGCATTTTGTATTCTTCTTGCCGAGCACACAATAAATCCTGAGTTGAGACTTCTGATAAAAAAACAAAGCATCTATGTAGTGTAGATACTCTACGCCCATACAAGTCGACTGATGTTTGAAGGCGCTAGTGTATCCCTATTTAGCTTGTAGCTCAGAATACACAGAAGATTCCGCGCTTTCACGGACAATTTTGACCGAATAGAATCAGCGCGGAAATCTACGTGAGGAGCTGCACCTCTCTAGAACCATTATTCCTTTTTAGTCGCTCAGAAGTCAATTCTTATCAAGTTAGACATTAGCAAACAGAATCATCATCGATGCGGTAACTTAATGAGCGCATCAGAGTAAATAATAGCGAGTGTTATGTGGCAGGACAGTAACTTCTTCCATGTAAAGCTGTTATTTTCTTTACATAAGCACAAGGCAACGTTTAATATACGTAGACCCGTCGGACTGTCACCATTCCAATACCCAGCGTGCCATTTTTTAACACGGTTACAAATATTCTTGCTGTGTTCCAACAATTGTTTTTTCGCAACTCTTTCTTCTTTTCTTTTCTATATCATACAAGCAAGATGACTGACGGACAAGCTTTTGTGTCGTACATTACTTGGGCTCAATCCTTAGAAGCAGTAACAGTTACAATAGGCATATCTCTTGCAGATGCCGATAATTACACACTCTCCAATACCACGGAAACCAAGTCTCAAATCGATCACTGCCTTGCGAATAATTCAAATATAATGTGTTCTGAAAGGCACCTTGTCGTCACAAGCAATCTCGATGGTCAGAAGTTTTATCTAAGTTTACCTCTTTATGGATTAATTGAAGACCAGGTAAATCATGCTCTACGGCACTTATGGCTCATAACTGACTTGCTATAGTGTGGTTTAAGCATCCAGATATCTGAGAACAACCAGTTAATAGCACTTATACGGAAGAAGTCTCCTATCATATGGCCACGATTATTGGAGTCCGACGATATATCGCAATGTTTGAATATCAATGTTACTGAACGAAGGCTTTCTTTGAAACCATCCTACGACACGATCGACTTTGACGCGGTAGTCAGTGGCCGCGGAGACAGAACTGGGCTGGAAATGTAAGGTGCTTTCTTCGGACTTCCTCGGACCGAATTCCTATTTCTAGCACAAGACATGGAGGAAAACGAAAAGAGAAAAGAAAGGGGAATAAAAGGAGATTCATACAATAAGGAAAAGCGTATATTTGTAGGTATCATTCGTCAGATTTGCTTAAGAAGAGGTGCTGCTATTCAGGTTAATAAAACGGACAACACCAATTGTTTCTTATATGGGTCTCGGCCTTTATGATCCAGCATGCAGTTATTGAAAGCCATTCACCAAGAATTACCACTTGATATGCATATCAATTTCTTTTAATGTATCGTTACTCGTTGTTGGCCTTGTAACTTGTTTTTTTCCAACGATTTCATAAAAACAGTTATGTTTTGTTGTGAGGGGAGTATATGTTATCTTTATCAAGCTCATAGCGTACCTTGCGACACCAGGTTGTTCAACAGAACTCACATATGCTGAATTTATTACCTGTCCGGGGAGAAGCCTTAGCGTAGCATAAAATTGGGTATAAAGATGACTTCGCGAAAACACAAAATAAGTCTTATATATTTGATTGCGGGCTTCGTGATAAGCTTTAAGCAACCGAACAGCGTTTGTCGGAATAATAGCGCTTTAATTAAGCATATTTTGCTTTTAATTATAGAATAGAAGTAGTAAACTCATCTTATAAGCAAACAAAAGTTGCGACAGTTCATCCAACTGCCTATACCCATCGGAATATGATTTTCTTTACCTCTATCCTGTAATAATGTACAAAATGGCTAATGTATGTAGCCACGCGATGAGATAACGTGGCTTTTGCAGCCGTGCTCTCCCCCTCTGTAGCTCCGTCCCCAAAAAAAAAAGTGAGGAGGCGTAAAAGGTCCGTCACCGTGTCACTTAAGTTACCGCTCCTTCTTCCCACCATGCGAAAACAAAGCATGGACCTTAAGTTAATCGTAAAACGCAGCTATTCTTTAGTAAGCAAATTTGCTGACGATGCCTACCTATGAAACAAATAATGACAAGTTCAATGAAAATGAGAATATTCAGACACATACCGGCTATTTAACAGTAACCGGATAGGTTGGAATTGTTAATTGTCTTAAAGTTTTGAGCGTTATAAAGATGGGAATTCCCAGCGCATATGGTGTGCCTAGCACTAGTCTGAAACAATATCGCATGGTGGCCATAAAAGTAGAGGAAGTAACTTGGTAAGTATCAGAATGCTACTGGCTTCGCGCGACGATCTTATACCCTTCCTGATACTTTGCAATGATTGGTGCTTTAGTGAATACAAAAACAATAACAAACCATAGTAGGTTACAGTGCAGATTGGAAAGAACAGAATGAATAGCCTATGTGTTAATGCAAGCAGTTACTTCAGATACCGGTACTTACAATGCTGCCAGGTGTTTGTGCTATTGGTAGAAGAGTGATATATGCGTAAGATATGTTAGATGCTCATACATTAAAAAGCAATATCTCACAACACAACACCACATCGAGAAGTTTAACATTCGTATTATATATGTCCAGTGAGAAACTACTAGGTTAAAGAATAGCTGCATTCGTTGAGTATCATCTTTAACGAAGCCTCACAGTAATTTGCGCGGTGTTATGGTCCACGGAAAAATTTAAGTGCATTACACAAAAGTAGCTAAATGCTTCTGTCAAATGCTTTGGTAACAACAAAGTTAGATGCATTAGTTACATACTACTATACCTGTTTTTAGCTGAAGCTATCTTTCTGCAATGCCACCTGCTCAATTGTTGTTACGGTAGTTGACAAAGGAAGACGTATAACTTTTACTCTATATACACTGTCTTGATTTCGAAACTCCATCGAAAAGAGTTCTCTTTGGACAAGTTTTCTGTACAACAAATTGCTAGCACAATGCTTCGCTTTGAACATTAGACTATATTCTTCGGACGTCGCCTAGAGAAACTATATAGCTAGCTTGTAAGGATCAGCGATTGCGTAGACATTGCATAGCTGACAAACTGGATAATCCTCAACCATGCTCTGCCATAACCAGAGTTCTATTCTCCATTTTTATTTACAAAGGTACGCGCGAACAGCAGAAATAGGAACGCACAGAATAGGCTTGTCCGTATCATTTTCCAACGATCAGCGGAGTTTGTGTGACCATGAAATGGTGAATTGTTAACACGAAGGCACCTTTTAAGTTTCGCGTAGCGATTGAGCCGCACGATCGATGATGTTTGACTTGTCTACAGCCAGCGTGCGATCGTTTAAGCAGCAACTACAGCAGGCAGTTCTAGTTTGCTCAGAAAGATGCCTCTACAACTCTACTAAATGGTAATCAGGTTGCAGCGGATCACGTCAGGCATAGAGTGACATCGAGGGGGAAAAAAGGGCAGCAGAATTGCTGGCTGGCATTCGCACCGATCTTATAGATCTCAATCCGAATTTCACCGGCGATGACAACAATATAGCTACCGTAGCTGTTAACAAAACTAGCTACGAGGCTTCGTTACCACAGCTATCCGAACAAGAACACAACAAGTATCAGTATGCAAAAGCGCTCTTTCAAATGCGGCAGTTCCAAAATGTCAGTTATATTTTAGCTGGGTGCAACGCACCAAAGCTTAGATTCTTGAGGCTTTATGCGAAATATTTGGTAAGAGTCAGCAATATCTTCATCTGACAAACTACGAACGGTTACCATCTTTGTTCTGTAAGTCCGGTGAAAAGAGGAAAGAAGAGGAGACGCAGGATATTTTAGGTAAAGGCTCCGTACGGACCGCTGATATGTCTTATTGTGTTGTTTATAGGTGCTGCAGAGAATTGGCAGGTTGAAAATGCGGAGCTGGATGCCATTCATGATGAATTACGATCGGCTAATGAGAAAAATGAATTAGATGCCTTTTGTTTATATCTGTAAGCATTAATGGGAAGGCTTTAAAAAATGCTGAATTGGGTCTAGATATGGTATGGTTCTACGGAAAAAACGTGATTATACGAAGGCAGCTGCAATTCTTTTGAAATCTGTAAAAGAATACGAGTGGAATTGGTCAGCATGGTTAGAGATTGAAGCTCTTGTGGAGGAAGATAAGATTGTATGGTCTGCCTCTTTTTTGACTTGTACTCATTGTTTGATTGACAGCTTGACAGTTTGCAAGACTTGTTGGAACGTGACATGAACGGTAGTATCATGAAAACGTTCTTTATTGCTCGTGCATACCTTGGTCTTCACAGGCCTGGCCAAGTATTCCGCAAACTTATGGAGCCTTTGACCGAGTATTTCCCAAACTGTACATATATAAAAGCACAGTGGGCCACCATGTTTTACGAGGCAATGGGTAATTAAGGGCGATGTATGATCGGAGCATTAAGGCTGCATATCCTTAGATTACAATGAAGCGGAGATCTTATTTGGCAGCTTGCGGCGAATGAATCCTTACCGACTAGAAGACATGGATGTCTTCTCTAATGTTTTATATCTCTTGGAAGCGAAGGAAAAACTAAGTGTACTGGCGCATCAGTGTGCATTAGTGGATAGATACCGCCCAGAAACCTGCTGTATTATTGGTAAATATAGGCTATCAAAAATGCAGGTTAACTTTACTCCCGTCTAGGAAACTATTACAGTAGCAAGAGAAATTTGGCAGGCTCAATTGAATACTTTAAACGAGCATTGAAGTTAAATAGAAGTTATCAGCTGGTTTGGACTTTACTTGGACATGACTTAATTGAAACGAAGAATTCAAATGCTGCAATTGAATGTTATAGACGTGCAATTGGTATGTCGTCTTGATATGTCAAACATGCTTATCGTATCGCTATTAGATTTCAATTGCCGCGATTATGGTGCTTGGCATGGTTTAGGCCAGGCATACGAAATGCTGAAGCTTCCACACAATGCATTATATTATTTTCAAAAAGCAGTTGATCTTAGGTAGGCTTGTGCCTTGCCGTTACCTCATGCTAACTCTGTTATAAGACCCAAAGATGCTAGGATGTGGAAATCTTTGGCAGGATGTTTTACGCTGTTGCAACGCGATACAGAGGCCAGGGATTGTTACCAAAAAGTTCTTGAGTGCGACGATCTGGGAAGACCTAGTGCTTTGATGCAATTGGCACGTATACATGAGAAAATGAACGAAATGGATATTGCAGCTACATACTACCGCGAAGCTTTGGATCGATTAAACGAAGAAGGGGTAGGAAAACTGATAAGGATTTTTTTTTTCGTTGCCATTAAATTTTGTACTAGCAAAGTGTAGAGGAAATTGCAGAAGCAGGACTGTTTTTGGCTCGGTATGCTTTAGATAAGGAGCAGTATCAGGAGGCAAAAGAGTATGCTAGCGCAGTAGTGAATTATCAGTCAGAGGTAAGTTAGCCTTGAAATATCAGCGTTTCTCACCATTAGCATACAGTACCATGATGAAGCTAGGTATTTCTTGGAAGAGATAAAGCTGAGGCGGTCAGCAGCTTGAGCCACGTAAAACTCCATTTTGTGTCAACATTATACCTAAGAAAAGGCTTATCTTGCTCGCAACTGTTACCATACCTTGTCTGCTTTTAGGGTTAGCTACTGTCTTAATAGAACCAAAAATTTGTTTGCGGCTTTCTCCAGTCTGTACCATCCTAAATGAGTAGGGATATATGCTACGTAGAAGCCTTAGCACATAACATTGGGTCTGTTTCTGGCCGTTGATAAGCAGAGTATGATATGTTGGTTAGCTATGCTAACCTGTACATGCAGTAGAGCATCTAATGCCGGCTTCACGTTGGATTTCTGCGCTTAATTGCTTTTCGTTTGATAATTATGGAAGCCTATCATTGGTGATTAAGCTTTACGAGTTTCGATATGAACAGTGGATAACCTTGTCTTCTTCGGTTTTATTCCCTGCAATTGACTAAAGCATATGCATAGACGGTTATATGGACACAGGCTGCATAATTTCTACCCCGACGCAGATTGTTGTCGGTACTTTTTCCCTCGTTCCAAGTATAACGATATCTATGTATGTAAAAACCTTTTCCATTTGCAATTTGGTGTACAGCATTCATCTAAAGATGTAGCACCTCGAGCACTTTGCAGTAACTGATGATACCAACCGTTTCCACTTCGGATTCTTTTCTTACCATTAAAGACATAGAGTTTGTCACAAGACCTTTCTCTGACAACAGCTACACACCGGAGTTTAACAGAGGACATATTCAGAGCTTAATTAGACGTAGTCTTGTTATTGTTAATATTTTCTTATTTAAAAACAATCAACTTAATATTAGTGAGAAAGACAGGAAACGGAATTTATCTAGACCCCTTCCAACATCAAGTCAAGTCAAAGATCTTGTTTGCTGCAACAGGGTAGAAAGAAGGCTATAAATTCAGAGGAGCTGACCAACGTAGTTGCCAGGGTAGGTAATTCAGCATTGCCAAAGGTAATTTCTATTTTAACAACAGACCATTCGCGGATCAGGGCTGACAACATTGAAGCGCTTCTGTTACACAAACTAAAACATTGTATTGTCTGAGTGTTTGTCTCCTTTTACCTAACCTTTTACAAGTGCGCGTTGATGGCCTATTCCAGATCGCCACCGCAATCCCCTAATTCGCAAGAAGATTGGAGCATTCGTGGTCCAAAACCAAGTAAAACATTCTCAACCTCATCTCGGTCAACAACACAGAATTCTCGTTCGCAATCCTATGCTTCGTCTTCCAGCAGAGCATTTAGCACGACAGGCTATGAAGCCGCCGCTCGAGCGTACCATAGCGAACTGCAGAAATATCTTTCACAAATCATAGCCAAAGGTATTGGGTTTGCTTGACGGGTGCAGTTTATTATAAGCTTATACATTCGGAAAACAGAGGCAAACGAGGGTACACCTCCACAACGTGTCTCTGCACGCCAGAAACTATCACGACTCAACCCGATACAGTTTCATGAATTAGCAATGGATGTGTATGACGAGCTGATCCGGAGGAATAGAGATGATAAACAAGGTTAATACATGGAAAACAGAAAAAATTCTGAGGATAGGGTCTAATGAAAGGGGAAAATGGATGTAGTACCCTTTTTACCTGTACGGGATGAGTTTCATCCAAGACGGAACCAGGCACGGCAAAAGTTAGCAACACTGCCAATTTCTCGCTTCCAAGATCTCGCTAGCGATGTCTACTCGGAATTGAGTCGCCGATACCCCCAATTCGTGGAAGGGGAAGAGGTGAAATACAATGGTCTGAAGGTGGCTGATTGATGTATTATCGATAGGATGTATATTCATCACCACCGCCGGTGCCCCCCATGCCTATCACCAGTCCAAAGATGGACTCAAAACCACAGCCTAGTCAAGCGACCAATATCGTACCTGTTAAAGGTATGATCAATGTGGAGCCTGTAGGACCGGAAGAAGACGACAGCAATGATCATGAAATCTACCCGCGACCATCAAAGTCAAATGGTGTTGGAGATGGGAACTTCCAGTCCCTGGACAGCCTTATGGCTGATCTAGGTAACATGGTGACCGCACCAACCGGTCCGCGAACTGAAACACCGGTAACTTGAAACGAGACGTTATATGTATCATTGATAGATTTCAAATAGCAGGGCATATCAGATCCGGAGAGAATGCGTTCAGAGTATGAATATCGCATAGCGACAATGGCGAAACGCATACAACAGCTTGAATCTGAAGCTGCTATGGTAAAATATGATGATAGTTATACTATTGGATGTGGAAAATTAAAACTGTTCGATCCACAGGGAAGTAAAGAATCCTTGCATCAAGACCAGGTATCTGTTACTGATTATTAAAAGTCATCCGAGTTAACGAGCCTTAGGAGAGACACCAGTTGTCAAGGGGCAATGACTTCCAGGAAGATTATCATAGATTAGAAGAGAAGTATCGGCAACTGGAACATGAGCACCACGAACAACAACGGGTAAGGGGAGAATGAGCCTTTCGTAATAAAACAATATGTATATGAGCTATGTGCATAGACTGTGCAAGAGGTCAAAACGGAAACCAGCAAACTGTTAGAAGAGCTGAAGTCACTGTCGGCAAAGAATGATGAACTCAGAACAAGTAAAGAACAGGCAGAACAACGTACAAGACAGTTAGAAGATGAAGTAAGTTGCTTTATAAACAGTGAGAGATTCCTTAGGTTTCCCATAGGTAAAGGAATGGCGAAGTAAATATGAAAGTGCGCGACAAGAGCTTCGCAATATAAAAGGTATTATCCAGTAGTGGATTTTCCACGTTTAATCCTATGCTTTAGGAACGTTGCCGTCCGATGAGTTGCAAACCCAAGACATTATAAAGGATCATCTGTTACAACCGACCCGGGAGGGCGCCATTGCCCATGACCATATCGTCACATACCAAACCGCCATTGATGCCCTATCACGGTCCGCAAGGTAAAAAGAGAGAAACGCAAGAAACGTGGTCAATTTACACTATAGCAGGTCGAATAAGCCTTCTGATGTTTTGATCACGATGAAAACAGTGGTCATGGCCTGCAAGTCTTTGACAGAAGCTGTGGAAGCTTATGAAAGCAGCCATGAATTACCTGCATCGACTCAAACAAAGTTATATACCCTCAAAACGCAATTTTCTGATGCTTTGGCTCAGCTACTGGTGGCCGCAAAGAACCATGCGAACGGTATGGGTATCATGCCTGTTGGTTTGATTGAGGGTACAGCAGGCCACTTAACCATAGTGGTTGTGGAGCTTGCTAAACTGCTTGGTATTTCATCCGCAAGCGAAACCAAAACAGGTACCTCGGCCTCTACCGCAAGCGATCGTCTGGATCCTGAGGAACTTTCCGTAAGTACGCCTGCCCATGTCATATATATGGTACTAACTGTCATATTAGGAATACCTGAAAACTGAAACGGACCATATCGTACAAACAATCCAGAACTTACTGAGCGCATTGCGATCACCAGGGCAGATAACTGAAGTCAGCGATATTATTGTGTCGATTGTGAACATTGTGTCCAATGTAGTTGAGGTGTCGCGCAGTACATTTTCGGGCGGTCCAGGTCTTCAATATCGCAAAAAGGGAGACCTGGTTCTAGCGGACTTATTGACATGCAAGGATAAGCTGCTACAGATCAGAGACAGTTCTTTCGCACAATCTCCTGAGAGAGCAAGTGCAGCAGCAAAGCGGGACTTAGCAAAAGAATCATACGAAATCGCAAAGTATACAAAGGAACTCATCAATATCTTTGAAGACTAGTTACATTCTCCGTAGCCCTATCCGAATATGGCAAAGGCTGCGAACCATATCTAAGATTATCGCAAAATCCTATCTTGGAGAATTCTTTACAGGAAGCAGCATTGCAGCTCATAAACTGGAGTATGATTTCTGATGTTAATAGACGAAAATCTATTTTACATAGCATATAAAAAAGTAATCAGTGTACACATAATAATAGTAGCTATTGAGAAAAATGCGTAATGTCCAAGTGCAAGTAGGGACTGGATCGTGATGTATTAATCGTAGGTGAATGTTCAGTACTGTAAAGCGAGAGGGTCATAATAAGGAAGCTTTCAATCGCCATAACAGGGAAGCGATGCCTAGGAACGATCTGAGACTGTGACTTCATAGTTACCGCATCTTTTTTTTTAATCTCGCCAGCTGCATTGAGACATGGCTTTTTCTTCTCTTTCGTATCAAACATCAAGATGAATGAAAAAGAACCTTCTGTCGGAGTACAAGCTACTCCTCTCCCTCTAGATAGGAATCCTATTCAAACCAGAAGAAGTAAGATAATCCGCTTAATGATAGAACGGTGACTAACTTGTTTATACAGCTCGAACCTTGTGGAAATATGTCCTTCTCGTTGGATTCCTTGGCTTTTTGCTGTTTATGAAGCTTTCCCACATGAACTGGAAGGTGCGTATTTAATGTGAACTATAGTATTCTTTGTCTAACTCAACAATGTAGTTCCCTACTCTGGGAGATATCAATCGCTCGGCAAGTTGGATGGGTTTATCCGAGACCGCAACTCAGTTGGAAGGGCCGACGGATCTAATTGAATTTATGCAAGAACTGGAGCGGGATTTCAATGACGATAGTAGTTATGGTGGGTATTGTCGCAAAATGGGTATTGCTTTTCCACCTGGTAAGGATCTATACATAACGCATTAATTAATCCACACAAGAAACTCATTAATCCAAATCATTAGAGTATTTGAAACATCCTCAACCGCCACGTCGTCATTCTGGTTACGATATCAAGAAAAGCGACTCTCAATCCCAAGTGTTTAAATTCGACCCATCCTCATTTGAGTCTGCGGCTTTGTACATTTACGGCGACTTTCATAAAGGCAATGTTGTCGTAAACCAAGGAGATGTGGAAAATGTGGAAGTCAATGTGACCCTTTTGACAAAGCATAAGAAGAATTTCGAGCAAGTATCCTTGACCAGTTTTGACAATAACGGACGATATGTGGTGGAAGTAAAACGTACTGGGCCTCATTATCATAAGAAGCACGGACATATATCGATCCATACCTTTATCACGTTCCCGCGAGAACTTTGTTGCTACAAAGGCCTGGACATTAAGGCTAGACAAGCAGAGATCACCGGAGATGTAGATCTGGTGTTCGATAGACTTAAAGCCGGTGTTGGTCATGGAATCATCCAATTTAAGGTATCTATCCATATAAGTTCTTACGGCTAATATAATGGAAAACCTTTTTAGAGCCTACGTGCGAATGAACTCTTTTTAGGTGCCCTCCATGGCTCCGTTCAAGGCACCTATGAGTTGAATAAGAGACTTGCAGCAGGAGTAATGCGAGGCGATATAGATGTCTGTGTAAATCCAAGAGACAATGTTAACATTACAACAACAGTAAGCGTTGGAGCATCCGCTGTTCGATTGGTAAGTTGGTAGCCTTTCGTGCGTTGGAACCAACATTGCTAATCGAGTTGTATCTTAATAAGCCGGGTGACGATGTCCAAGGTCGGTTTTTGGTTACTAGCCTGACGGGACAACCTATTGTACAGGCGGACAAGCCGGAGGATCTCCATGTTACCAGCTTTGGTTACACGTTTAAAAAGGGTTATTACAAGGCAGAAGAGGGCTCCAATATCTCGGCTCATTCGAGACATGGGCCTGCCAGTGTTATTTTCGCTTGAAAAGTGTAAACCTATGCAGCATTATGTTGTTTTCAAAAGTTCAGTAGTCATTAACAACGATGTTGTGTGTTTTCTTCACAAAACTTTCATTTACCGATAGTGTACTCTCCACTTGTCCGATATTAGACGATATGTCGATCGAAGGGGTCATAGTGTTAAAATCATCGTCCTTTTCAGAAATTCGCTCTCGAGCGATTCTAATCGACATAATGAAGGATCCTGGACATGGACCTGCAAAGCAAGAATTTTTATTGTCATCAAGTCTATCTATTTTCAGCCAAGTAAACAGTATTTAATCTTGCAAAGCAGACAATATCTTTCCTTTTCTTCACCTACCTTAAGTCTTTGAAACACATGGATTAGGCAATTCTTTACTAGCAACCGATTTGTCTGAACTGTTTTTTTGGCTATTATATACATAGCCTGTCCTCTAAGGTATTGTGTTTCAAGACATGAGTATTGCATTTCTCATATTCGCAAGAATCTGCTACTACACCGTGGTAATCGGTGGCGTGTTCCTTGCCGTATAAAGGTTCATGTATGTATGTATATATGTAAACAATAAACGTTTGGCAGATAGTAGTAATAAATTTACAGAGGGGTTTTACAGGTATTATCTTGATTAGTTTAACATGCCAGCAATGGATGCTGAAACCCAAGTACTGAAAGCACCGCAAATCATAGCAGAGATAGCCAGCTCCGAGATCTCACCAGATCGTTTTGGCGCCAGAGTACTTAATACACCTATTTGCATACCCACGCTGCTAAGGTTGGCAAAACCGCAGAGGGCATAGGTAGTGACGAGCTTTGATCTTGGCGTTAATAAATTAGCGTATGAGCTGGTCATCAAGTCATAAGCAACAAATTCGTTGGCCCAAATTTTGGTAGCCATTAACTGACCCACAGGGACTAAATCACTGTTGTCAGCGCCAATCAACCAAGCAATCTATAGGTGGAATGGATCAGTCCAATTTTTCTTTCTATATGTGAAACAGGGTAAAACACTTACAGGGACGAAGATGTATCCAGTGATGAGTTGCAGTGTCAGTTCATGGATGGTAATGAAGTTTCCAATCCATGTGAGACCAGCATTGACTGCATAAAGCAATGCAAGCAAGGAAATAAGGTTGGCAGCAATAAGAAGGGCGATATTGACACCGATGGATGCACCAGTACCAGCAGCATGCAGCAAATTGCAAGTTGCCTCTTGGCTAGGAGGGACTTTCACTTTTCCTTTAGTGAGTGGTTCTTCCGTTTCGGGGTATCTCAGTTTAGAAATTGCAAGTGAACAAGGGATTGACATAACGCAGGAGGTCAGCAGAGCCTGGCCGGAAACGCCCATTTTAATGTAACCATAGAGCACAGAACCGGAAATAGTAGCAAATCCGGAAGTCATAATTTGATGCATCTCGGCCTTGGTCAAGTAAGGTAAGAAAGGCTTGATCAACAACGCATTTTCACATTGACCAAGAAAAGGCTAAGTAATAAGATGTTAATTTCCTTCCTTTTTTCCTTTTTGTGTTTGCCAAAAAACCCTACCGAGGCGCAAGCGACCACAGACTCCGCGCCCGAAACACCTAATAAAGTCATGAACACCGAGCCGCATTTTTCTAAGAGCCACTGCAGTGCGCCAATATAATACAACATCTGGACAGTGGAAGCAAAGAAAATAACTGCGGGAAGGACATTCAATGCAAACAGACCAAGGCTCACAATATCTTGATTCAAGAGGAACTGTGTGCCAAAGCTAGATTTGCTTAAATAACCTTCACAAAATGTGGCAGCCCATTGGAAGATATCATGACCAGCTTGAGAGCGAAAAACGAACAAGGCTAGCAAGAACTGCAACAACATTGCACTTGAAATCGTGTTCCAACGGACAGCTCTGTGGTGCTAAGACGAAAAAATCAAATAAAAAAAGTTAATGTTTGCACAAAAATTTTTCTTCTTCTTTGTGTATACCTTTGAGCAG
This sequence comes from Apophysomyces trapeziformis B9324, assembly GCA_000696975.1. Taxonomy (NCBI): domain Eukaryota; kingdom Fungi; phylum Mucoromycota; class Mucoromycetes; order Mucorales; family Mucoraceae; genus Apophysomyces; species Apophysomyces trapeziformis. The sequence continues at coordinate 18,892 of JNDP01001119.1, read as the reverse complement.
ACGAATACCATTCCCAAAAAGACAACCATGCCAAATAGAGCAATGAGGCGTTGAATTCGGGACGAGTCTGGTGTCTCCGGAAGAGAAAATACAGTAACCACAATGACAGTGAAGACAAGGGCACCGTAGAGGATGGATTGCATAAGGGCGCTGAGACGCATTATAGGGGAAGAGATGGTGTCTACAGTTTTGCGGAACGGTGTTGTAACAATAGAAGTAGGTACATGACAGAAAAATATATACAAGGTGAACCAAGCATAAATTAACCCAAGAATCAGATTCTCCTGGTTATAGCCCTTTGGCACCTGTAACGCGTAGGCTGCAGACAAAAAGCCAGTGAAAATTAACCACATAACGAGACTAACCATTGATTGATTACATGATTAATATGTGAAGGATGATGACCAAACCTCTTCCTACATGGACACTTACTGGAACCATCGGCGATGGCGAGTATAAATCTGACTAAACCGACTAGGCTTTGCTTCCTCAATGCCATCGCTACTGTCGTTGCTATCAAGTCTTTTTTCTTCTTCTTCGGCGGTGGCAATCCGAATGTCAGCCTCGACTTTGTATGCGTGGGACTTCTTGTCATCTTCAACAACCACACGATGCGTTGGCAGGCCATCTGGTGGCGCTATGACTTGCTCAGTATAACCCTCGGTTGTCATTGTCATGGATAGGGACGAGCTATTTCTTGAGAACAAGGAAGAAAAGGCTTTTATTGCGAAAAGGGAACATGACCTCACATGAGATAAGGTGTCCCCTTTTATCTATTTCTCAAATGCCAGATAACAGATTCGGTATAAGTTCGAAAATTTAGGTTACACAAATCTGCGGATTAAGAAACTTTGGCCTTTTTAAATGGAAGGAGCTCAGTGTTCGGGCCATCCAGTTTGAATAACTATCCCACGTCTTTTCATTGGGTCAATTTCTGTGCGACATCCCGTCTGAGAATCATAGCATGCCTCCCGATTATATCAGGACATGAAAAAAACAAAATAAACAGTCTTAATATATATATACGCGTACACATCTTGCTAATCGAAAGAAAGAAGATGCAGTCCGATGTTAGAAAAGTCCTAAACTAAATAACAGAGCTGTAAATGCAATGTACAGATGATCTATTTAATGAGAGGATGCGATATAAATCAACTTTGCTCAAAAGGAATCCAAAAAAAAAAAAAAAAAAAAGAACCGACGATTTCCCGGTCGCTTTTCTAACCGAGACCAATGATCAGTTTGTTGTACATGCAATACCAGTCTGGGGAACTTCGGTAGTACCTAGGGGCACTCCGCCTTAGAAGAAACTGAATATGTTCAGTCAGGGTCCTGGAACTGAAGATGAAAAAAAAAAAAAAGGAAATTGCGGTAAAATAAAGCAAGGGACATAGTCAATGTTTTGGTATGTACGATATACCGCTCACTCTTGAGAAGGTCAGCTGAAGATATACCTTCCTATTTCCGTTTTAGTCAATACTAACGATGGCGACATTCTGACAAACATGATGGCGTCAAGCAGCCTTCTGTGTTCTATTGAGCATCGACAAGTTCGGTTTGAGACAAAACAAGATGGATCAGTATAGGAGAAAGAAACAAAAGAAAAAAAGACACTTGCCGTATCATTATACCATCATTTTTCAGGCTATCAGCTATACACAAAGTCAATATAGATAAACAAGCAAAGTATTTATTGTTATCAGTTAGTAGATTTGGTCTAAACCGAGCCTGATAAAGTTACCAACGATCACGGAAAAAGCCTCGTCGGTATCTGAAAAAATTTTACAAAGATGACTTAGACCATCGGAAAGGATTCATACCACGTAGCAAATTCGATAGAAACAGACCGTAATAATGACTATGGGAGATTGTGACACTGCTATTATATAGAATAAGCACTGGGAAAATAAGAACACAAGGTTCATTGTTTAGTAGAGTGTGAAGATGATGTAAACGGTTTACTCGATATGGATAGACAAATTGAAACACCACTGGAGCAAACAAATTCATGTGTCCCACACACACAACTCTTCTGTTTATGTTTCAATGGCATTCCACGCCACGCTAAGTTTATATTCTGGTTTATGGTCAGACAAAGTTAGTCATAGTAGAATACGCTCTTAGCGTATCAGTCATGGAAGGAGATATCGCGTTTGCATAAATTTACCCTTCAGGTGATGGCAAGATTCACTCTCTGAATACCCGATACCTGAGAAAACAAAAGCAACGTTCAAACCTCTATAAGATGCTCCCAGGGGCTACAAACCAGAAAATAATGTATCCAACGCTTGAAAATCTGTCGTACGAGGCTATCGACTCCAAACGCTTCAAGGCTAGAAACTGAACCCAAGTTATTTAAATGCTCATCATGCAAGAAGATGGATAAAAAACTTTTGGCTTTTCCTCCTCCTTCATCAGGATTGACAAATCTGAATGGGGCTTTTCAAACAATTATGGTGCACATCTAGCTTTAATAATAGAATAACACTGACAATCAAAACCGTGTTGCCTGCTCGTTCTATATATATTCTGACAGAGTTTATAGAATTTGAATGGACATGGACATGTTGTTCAAGAGAACGGTAGACCTGAGCCCAGAGGTTACAATCAATACACGTAATGTTGCGTAATATTATTTGAGAATCGTTGAATTTATGGGATTTGTACGTACTACCATTATCCTAGGTAATCCTCACGACGGACGGCTTTAGTTTGAAGATAATCATTGTCATGAGTAGATGCCAGTGAGAAACGCAGAGGCTGTCGAAACAGAAATAGAGAATACTAAGCTTCTTTTGCTCGTGAGAAAATGGATGTCTTGTGCTACAGATTAAACCAAATCATTGTCATGGTGTCCTTCACCAAGTTTACTTGGTTATTACCCTCATTGGGTCCCGATGTTCGGGATTCTTTAACGAATGAAAACCTCTTATCTAACCAACGGAATCTGTCCCTTTCTTTTTCTTTTTACTCTGAACACTGATTTTAGCAGTGAGTCCATCGAAGCAATTCGAATCCTATACAAAATATCTGCACTCTTTTTTCTCAGAGCTTAAGAGAAAACAATATGACCATCTTTCTGCTATTTATTATAAGAGAACGGCTTCTATCAAAGCATCTCTTATTGCTTACGACGCACATAGTGCCCAATCGGCCGAAGGAAAAGATCAAAAAGAAAACACTGATATGGTTCCTTGTGACCCTCAGCTATATGCGTCTTTGCTAGTAAAATCGTTCGATATTTTGATGCAATGAGAAACCCTAAAATAGACGTGTAAAATCATTTCAATTCCTTTTTGTAAGGTCTGTCACGGTTTGAGATTTAACATTGATTGCGCCGTAGTTAGAGCTGACCCTTGCAAAATGATCTGAGACAGATATAACTGATGTAAATATCGGTTTTCCCGACTTTTTTTGATTTGGATAAACATGGCTAATGCAATATCCATAACGATCATCGAGACGATCATCATGGATATCAAGCATGTCTACCGGTATCGTAGGATACACAATGAATAACATGCACAGTAACAATAGAGTACTTGTGGAAATAGCATTTTAATGAAGTCAGAAATGGGTTCTATTGATATATATCATTATCATCATATCTACCTCAGCCGATTGATAATGTCCATCATACCAGTTTTTTTTGTCCTTGTTTCGCACAGCGCTGAAGATATTTCCATATTAGCCCGGTGGTTCCTTGTGTTTTTGACTCAAAATTCAACGCCGCTCTTTCCGAAGGCTTCCATTTTGGCAAAAAAAGATTTTGTGTTGATACCTATTCCCCTTTATTCGTTCATTACCTCAAAATGTACGGTGTAAAAGGAACATCGACATTTGTCAACACTGTTGCTCGTCAGAGCGTCATTTCGAAACAATTAACAGTTGCTCATGCCCCGAAATCGTCGGCTTACTTGACCTCTTTACAGCCGCGCAATGTCTCAGCTGGAAAACTTTCCTACACAACGGGTCGCGCTTATACGCAAAACTATCAGTCACAGCATCAACAACAACAAGATCAAGTTGATCCCTCCCAGAAATATCCACTAGGCTCTTTCAAAAGCTCGAATCGTCGTTGGCCACTTTCCAAGTTACCAAAGCCTCCACAGGCAAGGTTCAACCATGCAGTGTCCCTAAGCGAAGCATCTATCCCTCGTATAGAAAGCCATAAAGACATTGATGCTCGTATCATTGAAGCCGCACGTGCGAGCAATCCCAAGGCTGTGGTCGAAGAATTCGTTGCTGGACAGCGTTCAGGTGCGGCTTTTTCAGCTCAGACCTATGAGGCTGTTATGGAAGCCTACGAAAGTCTATGCAAGGATAATGGCTCTGTGACATCCATGTTGAAAGCTTACGACCATATGTTGGCAAATGGCATCACACCCACCTCACATATGTACGCACGCTTGATCAGATCATTATGTGAACGTGAGTCAGAGGTCAACCGAAACGTACAAATCTTGCGACGCAAAATGGCACGATCTGGTGAAAATATCCCCACCTTAGGAGAATTGCAAGGCGAAAATAACCTTGAGAAGGCTGTTGCATTTTTCGACAAGGCTGTACAGGAGAAGCTCACGGAGGATTTTGACGTCTCTGTGTATAATAAGCTTCTTCGCGGTCTATCTATTAGAGGAAACACTCAAGATGGTCTATATATCTACGAGCAACTGGAGCAAGCGCGCAATGTCAAACCTAATGCAATGACTTTTGCTATGCTCATGAACATGTTCGGCAAGGCTGGAGATATGGAGGCTGTCGATGAATGCTTCAAAGAGTACAAGCAAGTAAGACGAGTCCTTCCTCATCATGATGCTTCGTTCGTATACAATGCCTTTGTGTATGCTCAAATTGATGCTGGCTATCATACCCGGGCTCTGGAGTTCTTGGAAACCGATATGGCGAACGATAAGGTGGCTGTGACTATCGGACCCTATAATAAGCTCATTCGTACATGGTGCCAAGAAGACAAGCTGGATACGGTGACAAACCTCGTAGAACGACTAAAGACTGATGCCAAACTTCCAAAACCGAACGCGTCGACCTATGGTATTCTTCTTTCCGCTTATAGCCGTACCAACGAGCTTAACAAGGCAGCCGAGGCATATAAGACGATGGTACAGTATGGATTAACCAAAGAACAGGCTGGTTACATCGTCAACTATATGAATGCTTGCGTGGCTGGCGAAAAACCGGATGTTGCATTTGCAGTTGCTCAAGAAATCTGTGATCACGGTCTGGAAGTCGATGCAGCTACTTGTCGTGCAATTGTGCTAGGCTACAACAATCTCGGACAACCGCAACGGGCTGTGGATGCATACACAACACTTCTAACCACCAAGGCGAAGGGAAAGTACATCAAAAGTACTTCAGCCATGATGGATGTTGGATCTGATCTAGTCGAGAAGGTCGGCGACTTGCGTTTAGCCTTGTCCGTTCTTCGTGTCATGTGGAATTATTCTGCACCACCTACCTATGACAACACTCAAACACTCTTCAAGCTATATTCCCAGACAAGACAACATCCTGAGAGCTGGGCAGAATTTACAAAGGATCTGCCGCCCGATGCATACAAGCTACTGTATGACGCCGCCTTCAAATCCTTGGATTCGGTGTCAGGCTTTAGAGACCGTGTCTTTTTGTTGCTGGAAGATATGCGTTCATTGGGCCAGCAACCTACAGCAAGTCTCTATGTTCGAATTTTGACGCGCTTCAAGAAGAATCGCGATAATGAATCAGTGGAGCGTTGGACACGGGAATTTGACGGTGATGCGTTTGTTGGTGAGCAGACAGCAAGCTTGGGAGAGGCGACCAACAAGATCACTGCTGATTCAGAAATTCAGTCCGGCAAGATCATTGATGCAGCACTTAAGCGCGATTTTCAGGAATCTGTGCGCATTTTGCAGACGATGGTCCACAATGGCTCTATACCATCACCTGGAGCGATACGTGATACAATCACAGAGGCGACGAAGCATGGAGATCTCCAAGTTGCTAAAGAAATATACGATCTCGCCATCGAACCTCTAAGTCGGTTAGAGAAAAATGTTCGACGTCGTGCACTCAACAGTGTATATAATACCATGCTCATTGCTTACGCTCGAAAGAACGATTTGGAGATGACGAATGAATTCTATGAGAAGATCCGACAGCTGAATATGGCACCGGAAGCCGATGCCTACGCTTCTCTCTTAAGCGTTCGGGCAAAGGTGGCAACGGATGTCTCAGAGGACGCGCTCGCTATTTACGAAGAGGCCAAGCAACACAAAGTGCGACCGACTTTATACTTTTATAACATGGTTATTTCTCAACTCTCCAAATGTCGCAAGATCGAGCATGTTCTTCGCTTGTTTGAAGAAATGAAGGATGCCGGTATTACACCAAACTCTATTACCTATGGCTCTGTCATTTCAGCATGTGTTCGTTGCAGCTCGGAGAAGAGGGCAAATCGTTATTTCCAGGACATGATCGCAGAGCCCAATTATCAACCTCGTATTGGTGCATACAACACGATGATGCAGTTTTATCTGCAAAAGCATCAGAATCGCGAAAAGGCTCTTTCCTACTACCAGTTATCCAAGGACTATAATTTGAAGCCGTCAGGTCATACGTACAAACTACTTATCGAAGCCTACGCCAACATTCCACCTTACGATATGGTTGCCGCTCACAAGCTGCTGACAGAGATGAAACGACACGATGTACAACCTGGACCCTCGCATTATGCAACACTTATTCATTCCTATGGCAGTCTTCATCGGGATGTCACGTCAGCTATCGCAGTGTATAACGAAATGAAAAAGGCTGGTATCGAAGCGGATGACACAGTATATCAGGCAGTCTTGGGAACTTATATCGAAAACAACGACATGAAATCAGCGGAGGAATTATACAATGAAATGCTACAGCGACGACCTTCATCTGCTTATATCGAAAATCTGTTGATCCAAGGATATGGTTCCAAAGGCGATTTGAAGAAAGCAGAAGAAATCTTTGGGCGTATGACAGATAATAAAAAGCATGGAGGTACAGTGAGGGAGCCGAGTACCTATGAGGCTATGGTGAAAGTCTATGTGGAGAACAAGCAGTTGGACAAGGCCAACGAGATCATTGCCATGATGCGTTCTAGAGAATTCCCAGTCAAAGTCGTCGATGGTGTCGCTACCCTTGTTACCGGGACTACCAATTAGATAAATTAGCTTTTTTTTTGAAATGTAAAATACTTTTACTTTTTTCTTATTTTTATTTCTGTCTTTTCCATCTTATTTGTGATAGATTATTGCGAATTGTAAAATATCAATAGATACTCGCTTACGATCATCGCCTCATTACGTAAGAACCGCCCAAAGGCGCGTATTTTTCTTTTGCTGACATCCTGTAAGTTTTCATAGTTTACATAAATGGGAGCCAAACCGACAGTAGGTTGGTACCTTCTTTTTCTAAAATGAATTTGCCATGCAAAGCTGACGTACTGACAAACCCGATCTGCGTTCATACTCCGCCTCAAACGAGAGCACTCACTGTTGGACCCACGCAAACTCGTTTCCCGCAATATTGGCTCTTCGTTTAGTATGACAGACTCGTAAGCAATCTAACCAGGTTTTATGCAACGAACTTTAAGTTAACCTGAAGGATCCTATAGACAGCAGATGATCCTTGATCCTGGTGAGAAAAGATCTCTTTTTGAGTTTGATGTTCGGTTTATTCTCACACTGTCGGGGAAGCTATTAGGGATTGGGTACTGATACCTATCATGATTGTCATGTTGCTTGTCGGTATACTTCGACATCACATTACTATGCTTATTACCGGAAGTCCTAAGAAACCACAACTGAAAGCTATCCGTGAATCGTACGTGTTTTTCCCATTGATAGCGCGTATACTGGATATTAACTTGTGAATGCAGCAAGGCACTATTGCGAGGTATGCGGTTACGAACGTTTGGCAACAGCATTCCACAGCATGCGTTTGTGGATCGTAAACAGTATCTGGCCAAGGCGTTTGAAGATGGCAAATACTTGAAGAATCCTGATGCCGCAAAAGAAGGGGCTCCAGCACCTAACCCAATGACAGACCCGGATATGATGGAGGGGATGATGGAGGGAATGAAAAAACAGTTGATGAACATGGTACCGCAAATGGTGATTATGGGATGGGTCAATTTTTTCTTCCAAGGATTTGTCGTGAGTAAGTTGTTTCTGAGGAACATGGTGTATTCTGCATCTTTTTGTTTGCTTGTGTTGTGCCAACGGATATATATCCTCTAGTCAAACTGCCATTCCCATTGACGCCTCGGTTTAAGACAATGTTACAAAGCGGGGTGGACACACGCGATATGGACGTAACTTGGGTGTCATCATTATCATGGTATTTTCTGAACTTGTTCGGTCTCGGAAGCGTGTTTGCATTGATTCTCGGGGATAACAATGGTAATATGTTTGGTATAAGTGCTTTTGACTGTTTATTCACTGTGGAACTTGTTGGATTGAATTTTGTAGCTGCTGGTGTGGATGTGGCCGCTATGGGTGCCATGCCAGGCATGATGCCTGGAGCTGGGCAACCGGGTCAGCCGCAGGATTTCAACAAGCTCTTCTTGGCAGAAAAGGAAAATGTGTTGATTACGCCCCATACCTGGGATCTCGACAACGTTGAAGAAAGACTACTGGAAAAATATGGAAAGACTGTTGCGAAGAAAACCAAGGCTGTGCAAGGAAAAAAAGAATTATCGATGCGTGAAAAAATCAAGTCAGCTCAGCAAAAGTCCAGTAGCAAACGTCGTTAAAGATCCAATTCAAATAACTCAACTCATAAAGCAAGATGTCAAGTATATATAATTCTTCATTGAAAAAAATGAAGCGTTCTCTGAGAACGTGCGCTTTTCTCCCTTGTTTCTTTTATTACCAATAGATGTAGATGATGGTTAAGCTATTCTGGTTCGATCCATCTTTTTCGTAAAACTACTTGATCGAAAGTTGATCACAATTCTCGTTCCGTTTATTTAGTCAAAAGGAAAAAAAAAGATTAGAAGATAGAGGTCTAGGATTTAGAAAGCGCTAAGCCGACGCGGGAATTCTCATAATCAAAGACAGAATAATAGCGTCTCAAGAATGTATCGCCAATGATGGCGAGAGAAACGGGAGCCTCGGCGATGCCGGAGAAGCAGAGGCTTGGATCGTCTAACGGAGACAGTTCACGAGCAAGATCCTTGAAGTCAAGCGGAAATTCGTTCTGGCCGAATTTGAAGACCACTTTCTGGTTGCCGGTGGGCTTGCATGGCACACGCCATCCGTATCTTGCACTATACTTGGCACCGCTAATAGCCGAGTGAATTGTGCGCGACAGTTGTGTTGGTAACACTATCAAAGTCGTGCCAGTGTCCATGATGGCACCGATGCCGGCACCCGTGCCGTTCATGATAGACTTGCCGTCCAATGATACATCGGTAAGGTCGACTTGCCAATACTTTTGGTGGGAAACCGGCACATATTTCAGTTCACCTTCGTAGTGGGCCGGATTAGAAGCACCAAACATCTATATCGGTTTTTTTTTCCATCGGTACGCTTGTCAACTTTCATCGTCAACTCCGAAAGAAACAAATCCTTACCACTTCACCTCTGCCAGAATCTTTCGAACGACCAAGCCAAAAACTAACAATGGAACGGTCCACAACGCCTTGTTGGCGCAAAGCTTCGACTACGGGCGTCTTGAGACCAGTGTAGGAAAGCGATGGGAAGCCAAGACCAAAGATACCATCGAGATAGGTGTCTTGTGCCAAATCCATGGTTTCCATGTCTACCAACCCGATAACCTGGTCCTTTGCCTTGAGGCCGCCGAGATCTAATGTATCCTGTCCGCCCATGCCACGGACTGTAGAACCATCCCCGTACTGGAGTTGCCAAGTATTGTTTCCCGCAGGCTGACTAAACGTTGAGGATAGTGCAGGATTGAATAAGGCATGGCTGCCACATCGGGTGCAATTTGTGCTCGGTACCCAAATATCAGAGCTGCCGGTATCAAAGTCCATGCTGAAATACTGAGGTGGCGTACCAATGCCTACCTTGCCAACGTACTAAATCAATAGAATAAAAACAACGAACAGTAAGAATAGCGTTTATGAATAAGCTTTTTATTTTCCTGTTCCTTTTTTCCTGTCTTCAGATAAAAAGCATACACGTTACCTCGACATCAACATAGCCACTAATAAGATCTATTGAACCGTCACCGCTCGATTTCGCAGTGGCAAGGCCATACTTTTCCAGAGCTCGATAAACACGCTCGGGTGTACTGAGAGCTTTACTTTTTCTTGCTTGAAGCTGAAGCCTAGAAAGCAAATAGAGAAGATTTAATACAAAAATAAATAAATATTTTCTTTTGTTCTTACTTGAGTGGTGACGAGGTAGCTGAATTGGTTGCCAAGGCACCTGAGACGGCATAGAAGAATACACCGTATAAAATGGTTTTCATTGTTGATCTAGCCGTGCACAAAGTAGAAAGGAAATGGTAGAACGGATTTTTAGCTTTCTATTTATATTTCGATGTGAAATGAAAAAAAAGAGGTTCCAAATTGAATCAAATTTTCCCGAGACGAGACGTGTGCAAACTGATCTTGGTCCATGAGACTTATTCGCCGAGTCGAAAACAAGGAAATACTCTGATGATGATCATCCTCTCAGTAACGGCTTACTGTTCGGCGCGATGAGATGTCATTCCGTAAGTTTGCATTGATTTTGGGCCTGAATCAGGCAAGGCCCGAAGGCGGATATCAGAAGCAAAGACGGATTAGAACAAACAATTTCAGTCGCTTCGGTTTCCGAATCAACGTCTCTGCATAAACATCCAGAAAATGGCATTGTAGTCATCCTGTCTGTAACTAAAATCGCTTCTAGCAAAGTTAAAAAGAAAGTGAACATTTTTTGCCTAAGTTTAAGAATCTATAAGCATATCAATCCAATGACAGGACTGTATAGTTACTTTACAGCTTTAGAGAAATTCATTGTCATGATAAGAGAAAGGGACAAATCTTTGGTCTCCGTTTTCTATTCTAATGGGCGTGGCACTTCTTCTTTTCTCCTCTTTTTTCTTTTGCAGGAACAAATCCTGCTCTGAAAGCAATACCCAAAAATGGCAGTGACGTGGCGATTCAGTGGTTGGCTATGCGAAGTCCCACCTGTGGTTCTTTTCCACTTTTTACTGATACAATGGCGATTGCAGACTTGTTTGAATGGACTATTGTAAAATGGACAAGCATGACTTGGACCGTAAAAGATAGACTGACCGGTTCCATCTACAGGACTTTGAGGGTCAACGGCTGGCGGAAAAGCTAACGCATGTCATCCTTACCATCTCAGCCGTAAGAACCAGCGCGTTTTTCTTTGTCAACGATGCGCTAACAGTATCTATTATACAAGGTGATCGCATTTAGTGCAGGCTACATACTAGAATCGCTTCAGATCACATTAGCCATCTTCATCGCTGGATTGGTGTTAGCTGTTCTGGTAAGTTTCACTGTCACTTTTGGGCTGTTGACAGTGTCTTTACTGATAATATCAGGCTGTATTACCTCCATGGCCAATGTATAATAAAAACCCTCAACCGTGGCTGGACTCCTTGGAACCGATAAACAAGGAAAAATCAACCGACAAGGAAGAGACCACGGACGATGAAGAACCAGTGGGCAAGAAAGAGTAAAATGATCACATTTCGTCCTACCTACTGATATGGCATCAACGCATTAAATGACACAAATCATTGATGGTGCAAGTCCCTTCTATTGTTTTATTTCTTTTTCTTTTGTTTTCCTGGTATAAAACTATTCTTCAGAATCGTCCGTATCGTCATCCTGTTCATTAGAAGATAACATCATCGCTCGGTGAAATTCTTCCGCAAACTCTGCAATGGATTTACCATCCGAAAGGTCAACGACGTCTTTCGGTACCATATTGGTAGCAAATCGAGGGGCACCACATGCATTCGCGTCTGCCTCGGCTTGGGATAGGATAACACGAAATTCAGGTTCCTGTTTATCCACATCAACTGAAAAAAAAAAGCAATCAAATCTGAATGACGACCCATAAACATGACCCGCGCTATCTTACAGGATGCTAATTCTGCCCAATCGTACAACAGACTGTCTGTGGTAACGGAAAACGGATTAAAATCGACTAACCACACCTTTTGCCGGTTACGTGGAACATATACATCGAACACATCTAAAATACAGAAATATGAATGGCAGTCGAAGAATCGATCACTTACAATGCGCACTGTCGAAATTATCGCGAACATGATCCTCGAAAAAGTTGTGGATCTTCACTTCAAGATCATTCTTCATTCCCTGAAGGAAGTCATAATAATTGACGTCTCGTTGACATATACCTAACAACATGGATTGTGTTAAATTCATAACTAAATCCTTCTTACCACGCTCTTACCGATAAGTTCTTTTTGTTTAACAAAGCAGCGAAATTCCATGGAAGGTTGCAGATCATACCATTTGCGTAGTACTAATTCGAAGGAGGGACGAGGCGATGGTGAGTCGCAATGATCCAATGCATGATTGAGATCGTGATTGATAAAATCAGATGATTTTAGTAAGAGAAAAACGTCAAAGGGTGAAGTGCACTTTAGCGTCTGTGTTGCTGATATCCAAGCGGCATCCTATCGGCTATACTCAGTTGCAACTCTTTCTTGATAGAAAGAAACCCCCTTACTCTGGGCGAGCTCCAATTCATCTTCGGGAACACGGCTCCATCAAATTCATCGATCGCATCTCGGATAAATTGTTCAATATCAGGAAACCGCGGTATCTTTTCGTTTTGTGCCCAAACTAAACTTTAGTACGGGTTATTGTTTGTTATTCCGTCTGTCACTTGCTTGTGTATCAGTTTCTTTGCTATTGTCGTCCTCGTCTGAAAATGATGTTTCGTCTTCGTCTAATTCCTCGATAGTGACTGATCGGGGTTGCCTACAGACAACCAATAGCAATATAGTTTATTCTAACTGATGCAGATCAAATGACGAACGTATATACCCATCGCTTGGTAGGAAGATGCTGTCGGCATTCAGGTAATCGACGAATTCGTCCGGCAAGGCGATCACTTTTGATTTGAAGCTGTTATTACGTAATTTGTCGTACCACGATGAGAATGAACAACGCAGAACATCTTCCCGTGTGAGGACTGGCAATTGGATCTCTCCGTCTATTTGATCTCTTCGGCTAGTAGGCACAGGCATAGTGGTGGGAAAAAGTTGAAAGGGTACGCAGAAAAATTTGCAGTCAAGTCCGCAACAGATAACCCGTATCTAATCACCCGACAATGCTATATACACTATGTTTTACTGAATGATTCACGCATCCGATATGGATCAAATGATCTTATGTAGAGCATAGATAGCTTATTCATTCCCCAACAGAGCCTTTCTTTGACGGGATGTCATGAGCGTGTCATATCACACAGTCGATTTTTAGCTGTGCTACATTTGATAACATATACAAAGGGTTTTACTTTATTTAGCAAGACAGGACTATCATTGTTCAGCAAAATTCTTGGGAACTGGACCAATAGGCTCGCCTTCAGGTGTCTAGGAACGAATCAATCCTCTGTGAAACATACAGTCAAACTTTATCTTACCACGTAGGCTGATGCCAAACCACCGTCCACTCGGAAATCTACGCCAGTGACATACGAACTTTCATCCGATGCCAAAAAGAGAGCACCATAAGCCTGCTCAATGGCCTCACCTACAGATCCCTGTCAATTATGGCTTCTTCCTGCAGATCACTTTTAGATCTTACCGAATCGTCCTTGTGGGACATGGACGAGACGTCTTTGTTTCTTCTCTGGGGTATCCAAGAAATCCATAAGCAATGGTGTGCGGATAGGGCCTGGGCATAAAGCGTTGAAGCGGATGTTTTCACGTGCATGAACCATGGCAAGTTCACGACTATAGATACATGAGATTAAACAAAGATCCATCAGATCGCATTTATAACGTACGTCATAGCAAGGACTGCACCCTTAGAAGCAGTATCTGAAATCAGAAAGATGATATGGTTAATCTATCCGGCCATAACTCGCAAGACCCTATCGAGAAAGTAACTTACAAGCCAACTGAGGTGTTGCTGCGCCCATCAGAGCAACGAAACTGGCCGTGTTGATGACCGAACCGCCACCGCTCTTGCGCATGGCAATAATAGCGTGCTTACAACCATACCAGACACCCTTGACATTGATGTCCATTGTCAAGTCCCTAAGCACATGTTCATGTGAACAGATCAGATACAAGCACTCAAAGACGCGTTTTATCCGCTCTCTTTCTCTTTTATCTTACCAGATACGCTCCTCAGTCGTCAGAGCATTATCATCCTTGGGATGCATGATACCCGCATTGTTAAACATGATGTTAAGTTTGCCTACTCCGGGCTATTAGCCAGGAAAACGAGTTGTAACGCATGTTGACATTACCGTAAGTTTCCATGGCCTTGTCAACCAGTGCCTTGATTTCTTCTTCCTTGGACACATCTGTCTTCACTGCGATAGCGTTGTTGTCGCCATAGAGCTCATTTATCTTTTTGGCGGCCTTGGCAGCACCTTCCTCATTCAAGTCAGCGCAGACAACCTTTGCACCTTCCTTGGCAAAAAGCACAGCGGATTCAAAACCGATACCACTGGGATACCAAGTTCAATACCAAGATAGCCAGAAAGCCCACAGCGTGGATCTTTTTGTTTTCTCACCTTGCTGCACCAGTGACGATAGCTACTTTACCAGAGAGTCTGCCTGTCATGTTTTCTTGCGTGTTTTGTTGGAAAGAGAAAAAGTGTGGGAAAACTGCAAGGCAGGCCTTGTGCACCCTTTTTATGTCATGGATTTAATCGGTGTTTGTAAATAAGGTAACGCAGTTGACATGCAAGTCGTTCCTAAATCCAATCCCAGTTGGTTTCACTCAAATGGTCATATACGGTTGGCAGCCCTAGTTTTTTTTCCCAGCCTCGCGCGCTAACGTTTTCATTGGTAAATCCTCAACTTCATAAGGATAGATCGCCGAGGAAAGCGGGTCCATTTCATTCTCTATATGGTCTAACGCGTCGTTCTCTATGAGAAACACCTTATTGCCTGATACCATCTCTTTCCTAGAGAATAGTGTGCATTGGGAATAAATCTTACAATTTGTAGTGCATTCCAAAACTTGAGTTCCTTGTATACTAAGGTTTTCTTGTAGAAAAAATAGTCTATCAGAAATTGCTTCCCACAGGGTTGATAAGGGAATCTTCTCCTCACAATGAAATCCTTCCAATTCGTCGATCACATATGACTCATGTCAAAGTCTAGAACCGAGCTATTATCCATAAACATGCATTGGCATAGCAAAGAAAAACTCCACTCTTTTAACCATGTGGCAGCAGTCGACAGCCAGAAAATAGTAGGTTTCCCGCTTGTTTGCAAAATGGCCTGGCTCAAAACACTTTCGAGAGCGTCCTCTCGCCGGATTGATTTTCATTAATGGTGATATGATTTGTCACAGGTTCCCTAGCCTGATCCTGTTATGAAGGCGTGTCTTCGAAGCCTGTCTAATCCAAAGTATGTTTCCATAAGAGAGACAAAGCTAAAGACGACATTCCGGGAAGTACCCGCGATAATGGATATAAAAAAAAGAAAATAGACAAAATAAATATCATAGTAATAACTTCTTTTTTTTTTATTTTATACAAATATTGGAACAATCAGTTTTAACTATTTATAAGGATGCGTTGTGTGTGAATGAGGGAATACTTTGAAGCTTGCATAGAGTCCTTGTCATTTATTTTTCTTCTGATGGCGGAGGTCTTGTTTGTTGGGCTTCTTGACCCACCGTAATTGAGGTAGGTGTATCTGCACCAAGCACGCATACGGGTGCTGGTGTATCACTGAAAAGCTCGACCGTCTGTTGGTAATAGCTTGCGGCGGGCTTGTGCCATTCGCGATCCAGGTGATCTACAATATCCCCGATACGGACACCGCTGGCCACAATCACTCGACACAAGGTCGTAATCATATTATCCTTGTTCTCTATGCGTGGCCGGATTTCTACCTTGATCTTTTCAATGGCATAATCGCTCACAAAGTAAGATCGGAAGTAATTGTAGTAAGACTGTTCAGCATCCGTAATGTACTGCAGGTCAATCACAATCTCTGTGTGGGTATGGATAGTATTGACATTGCTTGTCGAGAATGCAGTGTTCTCCAACACCATGTCTTTATGTTCACGTAGCCAATCCAATATCTGTTTTCTTGTCCCATAGAATGCCCAGCGATTGGTGTTTCCGGCACTGGTTACTGTGATCTTTTTAGATAGAAGAGGAGGAACCACAAGGTGTCCTGGTGCAGACTCTTTTTCAACGAATATATCAGACAAACATGAATCTCTCTACATATGGATAGATAATTTTAACTCACTCACCCATTTCATAACCAAAGGAAAATCCCATATTCCGTATTTTATTTGTACGTTCGAACGTGTATGCTTGTGTGATTATATATGTATCTATGTGCAGAAGAGTGCTCAGCAACAAAGAAGGTGTCAAACAACTATTCAAGCAGCTCTTTTATGGGCCCACTCCGGAAAAGGCCGACTTCCGGAGCTTCTTGAATTTCGGTCAGACGGCTGCTGTGCGGTCACAACGCCGATTCGAAGCCATTTTCTCTACTCGTTCGAAACATGTATCAACACGGAGCTTTCTCTGATCCGAGGAATAAAGTGACTATGACGGTGAACACTTGAAAGATGAGGTCATTATATTGAATAGGTGCAAAAATCCAATCCAGGTTTACCTTCTTATTTGCATAGCAGAGACATAAACAGAGCATCGAGTCTATAATGGTACGTGGTTCATTCTTCTTATTCTTTCCAGTTGTTCTCAGGATGATGCTTGCTTGCTTTCCAGATTTCTTTACACCTCGTTCCACCTTGCTTTTTTTTGGAATTGATCTAATTCCTCTATAAACTTCATTGCTTTAGAATAACTACTAACTGATAAAGAATACAGTATCTCTTTTTGTTTGTGATCGACGAGTGCTGCTGTTTTTGCATGGCTGTCTAATTTAATGGCCAATTTGCCTCATCTGACCTCTTCTGGATTTCAATTTTCTCAGTAACAAAAAAAAGGAAAAAGGTGCACAGAGGGAGTGTGGGTATTGGAACCTTTTAGAATTTAGGGGATGCCAGCAGCTTATGTCTTCTCAACGTTAGATGACGAACCCATCGCAGTTGTAAATGCAAACGATAAGCGTTCATCAATTAATAACAGTAGCTTCAAGCATAACGCGAAGACAACAGCTATGGATCACCAATCTACGAACACCACCCTTCGACGTAAAGAGCCCATCGCTGACGATGACAGAGAAGAACTAGAACTTCATGATTTATCAAAGGACGCGCCAGATGAAAGCAAACATGAAGAACAGCATGTGCTTACTGGCAAAGATCGCGCCAATTTTGCGCTCCTCGTAGTTCTTTGTAAGCAATCCCTTACGCTCTAAGCCTGTCATTTTTTGAATGGATCACCGACAAAAGGAATGAACTTTGCTATTAGATATGTTACAAGGTGTTCCTGTCGGTCTCTCATTTGGATCCATCCCCTTTCTTCTGAAAGCCAAACTTTCCTATTCTCAAATCGCTATCTTCTCTCTGTCTTCCTGGCCATATTCGCTCAAACTCCTGTGGTCACCCATCGTAGATGCTGTGTACTCTCCCAGCATAGGACGGAGAAAGTCATGGATTATCCCTATACAAACCCTCACCGGCTTTCTGTTTTACTGGCTGGGCAGTAATATCGATGAATTGATGGCTGCCGAGCATGTACCAATCTACTACTTATCGATGGCATTCTTGATTACTATTTTTTTCTGTGCAACTCAAGATATTGCCGTGGATGGATGGGCTTTAACATTATTATCCAAGGAGAATCTTTCCTACGCGTCGACCGCACAAACAGTCGGCATTAACTGTGGCTACTTTTTGTCTTTTACCGTGTTTCTGGCACTCAACTCGTCTGAATTCAGCAATAAGTATCTTCGTTCAGTGCCACAAGACACTGGCGTCCTGTTGCTTGGAGGGTATATGAAATTCTGGGCCTTTATGTACTTTATCATCACTGCATGGTTGTTATTCGTTAAGAAAGAGGTAAGTTACATATCTGTGACTGGAATGGAACGATACCCATCTTTCTTATCACAGGATGAGACACAAGCAGAAGAGGACAAGCTGGGAATCCACGGTGTGTACAGCACTATCTGGAAAATCTGTAAACTTCCACGTACGTAACACATGGTAAATGCATTGTCGGCTCACACTTTATAAGATATGCGATCCTTTATCTGCGTTCTTCTGATGGCCAAGATCGGCTTTATTTGCCATGAGACCGTCACTTCGTTAAAATTGCTAGAGAAGGGATTTTCAAAAGAAGATTTAGCTTTAGCTGTTCTTCTTGATTTTCCCTTGCAAGTTTTCTTTGGGTATTACGCTGCCAAATGGTCGAACGGACCGCGACCTTTGAGGCCTGTAAGTATACCTAACATAGCACCAGCGGCAAAGTTTCATATCGCATTATAGTGGCTTTATGCTTTCTATGGCCGTTTGTTATGCTCAGCCTTTGGCATGCTTGTTGTTGCAGGCTATCCTCAGGGAGAAGATATTGGCTTTGCTTACTTTGTCATTATCATGGCTTCTACAGTCCTTAGTTCGTTCATGTCAACTGTTCAATTTGTCAGCATCTCGGCGTTCATGACCGGTATTGCGGATCCAATTATTGGAGGGACTTACATGACGGTAATATATCGCTTGGCTTTTCCTCGAATTTCTGCTAAGTTGAAGCAATATGACCTTTTTTTTTTTTTTTTTTTTTTTTTCCTC